>JANSTT010006081.1:0-28518 GCA_026745375.1 Platyura marginata
ATATATAACACTAGGTGTTGTTGACAATTTATTTTTTCTCTTTACACAAAAGTTATATTTACTTAAATGCAATTATGTGAACCTATCTAGTTGCCAACATAAACAAAATAATTTTTCAAAACTAAGAATTTCATTCTACATCTAGCGAAAATAACAATTTTTTTTATAGGATTACTGGTCATCTTTTTAACTGACAGAAATTTAAACTAACATCACATTTATTATTTTGTTTGCAATGAAATAAATTAATTTGGTCTGCAACATATTTTTGTTTGTTATAAACATTGATACATTTAACATGAATATTGTAAGTTTTTTTTTTATATCCGTTTGATGGATGTAAAGTTTAGTCAATTTTGATCTTTCGTAACATTAATTTTCTATATAATTTAGCATAATCGCCTTAAAAAGGAATAATTTTACAGAAACCTTACATATATAGGGTGTAACGTAATGCGAGGAACGTGTACGAGTGGACATTTTAAAACAACAACAAAATCCATGTAACGATCTTCTCGATATGGCTTTGTTTTCGGGTTATATGTCTTTGCAAAATTTTGTTGAAGTCCTTACGACATTTTTTTTCGTTAATAAAATTCAAACGTAGACAACCCTGATAGAGAAATAATAGCGCCATTTTAAAACTAATTATTAATTTAAATTAGTTTTTCGATAAACGAGCGAAGGGAACAAATTTTTTTTCGTCAACATTTTTGTGAAATTCATCTCATGTTCCCCCACGTAACTCATTAGTTGCATTTAATTATAATATAACTATGTATACATACGTAGGTACAATTGTACGTATAAATATTCATTTAATTAAATCATGTCAACTTAAAAAATGATTGAACATAACTTCCACAACATTTCGATGTGATGTTGCCCGCAGAGATGACAATAATTAATTGTTTGACAAACCACACCAATTTGTATTATGATGATGGTGATTTCATTTTGATTTGTCTGTTAACTAAAATTAATAAGTGTAACTGTCACCTGTGACAGTTACATGAAACAGAAATTATCGTTTTCTGTGTAGAAAATCATTGTAAATTATAATGAAATAACTTAATAGATTTTTGAATGATAAAAAAAAACCAAAAAAACCAACAACAAAAAAGAATGAAGAATTCACATTAAAGTTAAAATTGAAATTAGATTTTATTTTGTTATTTATGACTAGGAAGAAATGAGAAATAATTATTTAAAAATATAATAAGATGTAAAATGAAGAAATTTTTCTACACGACGCCGGTAATTTTATCCTCACCGTCCATAAAATAATCATAAAACGGGACGATAATATTTTTTTTATAAAATAACATTGCTCATTTTCTCTCCGTGGTTCTCTTCTTTCTTTTTAACACGTTGTCTTTTTTTTAATATTGTTTGTAACATTAAATGTTGGGTTAAAAATAAATTTTAATGAAGCCTGACAAGTGGTATACATAGGTACATATGTATGTATGTACGTGCACATAAAGCTTCAAACATTATTAGATCTATATACATTTTCCTCATAATCTGTCCTATTTTCATCAAAGATCAAAGATTATCGACTTTTATGTTTTATATACTTATTTCCTACAAAATATTGCATCAGCAGATTCTATTTCGTACAGCCATTTTACAGTTGCTCACAATTTTAATGTTACTTGCAAACATTTTGTATATTTAGGTTCACTTCAATTGTGTTTGTTTAAGACAAAATGAATCAGTCAATATGGCGGCTAGTGAGAATGATATCAAGTAAAAGTTGGTATATCAACATCATGACATGTGACAATTTTATCTCAATTGTGTCACATTCTGTTGACATTTTTTTTTCACTATAATTTGCCAAAAATACATGACAGCAAGTATTGTCACCTTTATGTTACACAAAAATGTCATGACATATATATGTGGTAAAATTTGACCCTCTCTATTGTAATACGATGCCAAAAATGGCTGTAACACAGTAAACAGTAAACTTTTTTTTTTAAAACGGCCATTAACAATTTAAATTTGATTTTTTACATATAAATTTTATGTGACAAATATTTTTGACCAATATTTATGAAAAAACAATTAATTTTCATTTGTCTTATTTTCTATAAATCATGTCTCTATTAAATAACACGATTATTATATGCATTGCTCGACACTCGACTATATCAAAATTATATGCATTAAATCCGTCAAAAACAACACAGATCGCTTAGAAGTTGGTCGACTTTGCCAAAATAATTCATGTTGACACTTTTGATAATAATTAAAATAGGAATTTGTTCATGCATGGCAAATAATTAATTGTACATTTATAGGAAGTTGGTATATTTTAGAGCTGTTTTGTTTGTCTTTAAAAGAGATCTATTAATTGCATTTTCTTTCAGTTTCTGAATTTAAGTGGCGCAATGTTTATTTTTCATAAATGACAAATGTGTTGCATGCAAGTTACGTCACTGAAGAATTTCCATTCTCATTAAAAAAAGTTTTTTTTAGATTATATTTCGAAACTGTTGAATTACATGTTAAATTGTCATAATTAGTTTAAAAACATTATATGTAGGTTGATGCCGTTGGCATTTGACAGTGTGTTACATTTTTTTAATTATTGTATGCTTCGAGCCTTTATGAGGATTATGTATAGTTTTCTTACATATCAGGCACGAAGAGTAATTTGTTTTGAAGAAGGTAGTATGTACTTACAATCCATAATTCATTATGCAGAGATAGATAACATGATTTGTATAAAAATGAGGCAAAAACTACACCCAAGACAAATGTGATTTGAGAATTTCTTCCCCACCGATAGACTTTAATTTTTAATAATTTTTTTAATATATTTTTTTTTTATTTTCAGGCAGTCGAAAGTATTGAAGAACAAGTTAGCACCACCCAAACTCAAATTAAAAAAGAATCTTATTTTGAGGAATCATCCACAAAAGTTGTTCAACAATTAAACGAGGAAGTACAGGTAATGTCCATATTAAACCTAATCAGCGCAAATTTGACTAATATTTTTATATAAAAATTGTAGGTTATTAATAAAGAATCAAAACCAATCTTAAACGGAACTTCGGACGGAAAATTTAGAACTATCTCATTGGATAAATTACCTCTTCCTAGTACCGGCGGAACCTTAGTTGGTAAGTTCATTCAGGTCAATTCTATTTAGTCGTTTAAGAGCTATTAATCTTATTAGTCAATTTTTTCTATTTTTTTTTATTTATTCACCATTTCTTTTCAATATTTTAAATCAATTTTTGTTGTTGTTGTTGTGAAGTAAGAAAACCACAAAAATTATTACTATTCACTTTACTACTGTCATTGATTAATATTGTTTGTAAAGGAACGTTTCATAATACCACACTTACAACAATTTTGAGATGAGGTTTACGTAGGAGTAGGAGAAAAGTTTGTTTTCTTGTTTAAATTCAAAAGAAAAAGAAAAAAAAAACTAGATATACATTCTCATGACATTAAGAATAGTATTAATCGTATAGTTTGATGTCGTTAAACTAGACAAATATTTTTATTTGATTGTTTTGATTTTATTTGCCAAGAAGTCGTAATTAAATACTTAAAAACGTTTTTAAAATTGAAAGAAAAGACACTTCTTGTATCCTATTATTCATTCGAACAAATTTTCAAATATTTATAATGAAAGATCTGGAAAAATCTTTGATATAATTTTTAAAATATGACTTATTTCTTTAAACTTTGCCGTCCATTAAATTAAGCGATACAACAAAAAGCAATTTATACGCACCATCATAATGATCTAACGCATTTTCGGCTTAACTTTGGTGGATATGTTATTTACAATAATTCATCTGTAAATCTTCCAAACGTCCATTGACGGTGAATTTAAACTGGAAAGTACTTTTGTTGGCTTCTTGGGATAACATTCTAATACTACGTTTATATAGCTAAATAGAGGAAAATATTCCAATAGATAGATGTTAAAAGATCTACACAGTTCATCACAGAGATGAAGCCGAGAAATGGATAGGAAATGTTTGCCATATGATTTAGAGATGGTTTTGTTTTCCGTTCATATGAAGATTGTTGCAAGTTCATTAACATCAAAACTCTCAGTTTGTTTTCTATTTTTGTTTTCAATAACTTTATTCTCTAGGAGGAAACCTCCCAGAATCCGTTGTCTACGTCTTCAGCATATACTGCATAAAATGAAAGGCAGTCTCTTCCTCCAAACCACTTTCTCCTAGACAATAGAGTTCTCTCTCTAATCTATCTAATCGATTGAAATGATAGACCTTTGTAGTTCTGAGATGCAGTTCTATGCAGATGTATATATCTACTCTTAACGTAGATACTGCTGTACTCTCTGTGGTTACATTATCTAGTTTTTTCATTAGAACTTAAAATTTGACTTAAAAACATTGAAAATATTGAAACCTAAATAGCCGACCCACTTAAAGAATATTCTAAAGACTGAATTCTACTTTGGCAATAAGTTTACCTACCATATTTAATAGATTTAAAAAAAAATATGTAAGATCCCATCGATTCGTTTGGAATATTTACATAATTAAATAAAATTCATTGTAGTGTGTAGACAAGTTTGGGAGGTATACTTAAGTATTAGGTATGTATCTATAATATTTGTCATATTCTTCTTTTCTAATTACAATATATTTTGAGAAAATGTAAATAATTTATACCAATATTATGTACATGCAGTACCGTTCTCTGAACCAAACCTGATCTACCTTGAAAACAATAGCGAGACATCATTTATTAAATATGTAATAATATATATTAGGTACAGTAAGCTCGAAGCCTTAAAAAATGCGGTTCTTGCCCTAAATCTATGTTTGTTTGGTACCTTTGCTCTCCTGTATCCTGTTCATTAACAGTGAAACCGTGTCCACGCTATCAATACGATTTGGTGTGCTGCGTTTAAGTGAATAAGAAAATTTCTACATATACTTTGTGCAAGTTTAAGAGCTACTATTTACGAAATATTAGGCGTATTGTCTAGGGTTTGTATAAATATTATTTTCTTGGCTTCTTAGCACCCAATTTTGTTTATTCAATTCTGTTGTAAATTAGAGAATTATTTATAATTCTCATTTTAAATCACATAATTAGATGTCTATCCGAAGACCTAAGCAAAAATTAGAGATCTATTTGAAAAACAAACCTACCAATACCGCCATCCCCTTTTTAAATTTAAAACCAAAAGGAGAATATATAAAATTCTTGGTTTCATTAGCTTTAGCACCAGCAAATTCAATGATTATTTCGAAGTAGTCTAAAGTCCACGCTATATTTAAATTGAATATTTGAGCCGCTTTTCACTCATTGTTGATCGTAGAAGGTGTTTTACCTTTTTTCAAAACTTTCAATTGATTTTTAGCTACTACATTGACAGGAAGAAGGTAATAAAAATGCCAAGCACCATCGTTGCATTAGAATTTCTATAAAGATAATTTTATTTAAATGATTCTTTACAGGTTTGGTGCTCAATTTAGCCTTTGGCATTTGTGAACACACTTCTGCCAGCAGTAATAATATTTCTACAATTTCTAAATTGATTTCCCTTTTCATATTTCTTTAGTACTAATTGTTCTAGGTTAGATTAGGGTGGTGGTACTCATATGCACCGAGCATAGACTACTTTTTTGGATCCATAGCTATTCCACGTTTCCTATGTTATATTTATTTCAATTGATATGACGATCTTGAAGTACTCGAGGTGTTCTTTAATGGAAATCTTACAAACTGCTCGCTATTTCAATGCCATTTTTAAGTATTTCCATTTTTGAGATGATGCAATATTTTAGACTATTTTTATCTTTAATCCCGGCCTGAATCTCATCAACATAGATGATAAAAAGATTTCATGTTTTAGCCCAGTCGGACTTGAAACCAGAACCTCCCGCTACAAAGGCAACCACTCATTCCACTGAGCCATTTGGTCGGTCTATTTGTTGTAACTACTGAAACTAAATTCTCCCGATATATTTCACTAAATCTATCTTCTTTAATTCTCTACATACATTATGTCCTTCAATGATATGACTTCTACTCCCATTTATAGTTACTAAAATTATTTAGAAACTCATCTTCAACTAGTTCAAATGTTTAACCACTGATTTAACACTATAACTGTCACTATATTTTTTTTAAGTTAAAGTTTATTATATTAGAAATTAAAGGTGAGACATTTTTTATATTAATTATTGTGTATGAAGATATAAAATTGTTGATTGCATTTAATTTTTCAAATATTTATATTTTAATGTTTTTGGAATCATCCCACCTGAGCTCATATTATATTTAGGTATAGAAAAACAAATTTTATTTTTTCCATAATCACCAACAAACACACCACAAAAAATGTGAATATAAATTTATTTTCGAAATATATATTTTTACTATCAAACACCTCTAAAATTAATTATAATCGGAACGATGCAATAAGTTTTTTACGTGGCATGAATCATCAAAACCACTTAATTTAAAATTTATAAATTAAAAAAAATAAATGAAAATTCTTTAAATATTTATGTGAATTTTAACGAGCAAAAAAAATCCCATCCACAAAGTAGTTATATAGGAGAATTTCGGTTATTTATAGAATAAATCGGTACAATTGGTACCATAAATCATACGATAAATTTATGATAATATTTTGGCGCATTTTTTTTTTGTGCTAATAATTTTCGACAATTTTCATATATATCAAAATCAGACGACCGATTTTCATCACACATTTTCTTGTATATGATTAATATTTGATGAGATTATGGCTGGGCTGGCGATAATAAAAAAAAAATAGTTGATGGTGGGCTTATGCAAAATAGAAAATTATATTTTCGGCATACCATATATTTTCGTATATAAAGCCAATGCTAAAAGTCACTAATGGATTTAAAAATAGATTTAAAAAAAAGATTATTAATCGAGATTTGACGAACTAATACCGCGCGTCAATTTATTGAAAGAAATATGGTTGTTTATTTGAGTTATGTATTTTTGAAAAAAAAAATATATATAAATCTACACGAATTTATTGAAAGTGTGCGATAAACATGCAACAACCAAGCATTGCCTCCTATGTATAGTAGGTATGTGTATGATGATGATGATTTTTAATAGACACTAAAGCTAGACATTAATTGATTGAAATCATATTCGTCTTTGTCTATATATACGAATCGATAAACAAAGAATTTTCCATGAAGAAAATTTCACAGAAATAAAAACAAAATTTAAACAATAACGAAAATATGCGGAACATTTACATGAAATATTCAATTAAAATTGTATTTACAAGTAGAAAAGAAAATGAATATGCAAACTAATTGGTTTTATTATTAGCGTCAACATATCTATAAGCGTTTTAAACGTAAATTTATTGCTATTTTTACATAATTCCCTGGGAAAATCATTTATACCTACAAATTACCCAGGGTAATTATTAACAAATATTTGTCCACATCGAATATTGCTAAATAGTACATCATCATTATCATCATGATGATGATGATGATGATGATGATCTTAGTAGAAAATATTTATGATTCGGCAAAAACTATTTAATTTAGTGATTTATTTTAACTCAGATAAATATATTCTTGAAATATAATGTATGGGAAAATGGTTGTTTGTGCCAGGTACAAGAAATATTTGTATACATTTCAAAACTAATTTTATTCGTATACATGACTTACGTCTTTTTAATTTACGCATACATGCATGTGAATTAAAATTCCAAATACTCTTTTCTCTCATACATTTATTTAGATGATGCAGATTTTTTTCATGATTTTACTTCACATATTTTAAAAGAGATAAAAAAATAAAATAAAATGGTCATTTTCAAATTTGAGGAAATTAAAAACTAATGAAATTTAAAAAAATTCAGTTCATATTTATTGGTACAAAAAAAAAATTATGTGTTCGCCTAAATGAAAATTTTCTAATTTTTGTAATCCTCCTTAACATTAGTTCGCCTAAATGAAAATTTTTCAATTTCTGTAATCTCCCTTAACATTAGTTAGTGTTAATTAAAGGGCTAAAGGCTACTGGTCGTCTTTGGTCTATCATCATCGTCAAAAATTGATTCAGTAACTGGTCTTCATATCAACTTTTCTTATCTTATTCTTAACTTATCTTTAAAGAATTGTTTCTAATAGGCAGAACGCTTATCCACACTACTGTTGCTTTCACAACTTCAGAAGCTCTATAGAAATTGACTAACCAATACAGTTTATCGGACATATTTATCGAATAGCGCGGGTTGTGGAGTTCATTAGGCCATCATTATTTTGTGGATTCTACACACTTAACTCATAGCCCTTTGTGAAACTTAATAACATTTCCACATCTCCTTGTCATTTTTGGGACGTAGATATGTGGATAGAAAAAACAATGTGCGATTAAAATGCAGTGAAGATTATGACGTTGTGGATTATGATTATGCCATCCCTACTTTGATTTTAGTGGTCTCTCTCTGTATGATTGACCTTTACTATTTAGCTGTAGTTAGTGTTAAAATGTTCCTTTTAAATTATTTATAATTAATTGGATTGACTTAAACGAAATAAACACGTGACATACATTAAAATAATAAAATAAATTTTTTCCTTGTCGTTCACATACTGGTAATGTCATAAACTTTTTTGAGCTACCAATAAAAAATTAATTTTATTATTTAAGAATGTTATATTCGTTGTATCATCACAATATACACGTGGATGAGATTTTGCTTTGAAATTTATTTCGTTTTCTAAATCAAACCACATCGGTTTTTTTCATTTACATAATTTCGTTCAGAGTATTTTTGGAGAATTAAAAATTAAATATAGCAAATCTCAGTTTTTTTTTACTCACCAATCATTTGAATCACACACACTGCTTTTTTAATAATATCGTCAAATTTAAAGTCCCATTATACTTTTTTTTAAATTAATTTATTTACACAGTCGGTAGGTGTAGTATGTACCTACACAGTTAATTACTTATTCTTTTGAATACTTTAATAATTTTTTAAAAATTCTTTTGACATTTCTATGACAGCCAAGAGCTTAAAATACTATGTCAACGATATTTTATTTTCAAAAGATTGTATGACATTTACATTTCAAATTCATATACTATACATACATATGTGCTGTACATACACCTACATACATTTATTACCTACTCATCACAATATTGGAATGTCAGAGTTTACAAATAATTTAATTTCTTTTCATATCAAATTGTTAAAATCGATTAAGTCTTTAAATAACTTGTAAACTATTCTGAGAAGGGTATCTGTGATGTCATCGATGAGAACACTTTTTTGCATTTTTTGTTAGTCAAGGAAAAAGTGTTGTTGTTTGGACAATGTTTTTCCTGTGTTCTTATAATTTTCAAAACGGTGCAGTAAAATTATTAATTCTATTGTCAGTATTTCTTTTAAAAAATGAAGTAGTTTTTTGGCTGTTTTTTAAAAATTACAGATTTTAGTGTTCTTTTAATACTAGTTAATAAAAACATTTATAAAAATATGGCGATTTTTATCTTTTAAATTTTACACATTTTTTTATTCTCAAAAATAATGTCTAACCTGTAATATGTGGACACGAGACACTTATTTTTAAATTAGGTATTCTTTCTACAGTCTATTAATAAAATGATTATAATAATAATAAAAAAAAAAAAATCTTGAGCAAAATTTATTTGTCAGCATATGCGTCGATTTAAAGAATGTCTTTGTTTTTTTAATGACTTCCTTAATTGCTTTTTACAATATTTTGATGTTATTTTTTTAATCATAATATTGTCCGTGTCATTCATAAACAAATTCAATTGTCTAATAATTTAGATAACCGAATTGGAATAAGACAAGCAAATTTCCCATTATAATGTTTTGCGTAAACAAAAAATAAAATTTTAAGAATAATTTGGACTTTCTCCAAGATTTGTATAAATTAAATAAATTATATTAGTAAAAATATAAATATTGTTCATTTTGAACGGTTTATCCTAGTGAAACAAGTAAATTTCTCGCCAGGTACAAACTTTATACAAATAAACAATGTTTTTGGTCTGTTAAAACATATCCGTTTGTTTTCGTTATTTTATTTACTTGTTGGTAATTGATTTTCTCACCAGATTAATCTAATTGAGAGATTTAATTAATTGGGAGAATGTTAATGGCATAGATTGTATGTACCTACAATTAATTGTCAGTGTACAACCGGTAGTCACCCTGATGGTTGGGTTTTGTAACTAAGTATATCTATTTTTTTAATCGCACCGGTAGATAGTTAGCTAGATTAATTGAATTCCACAATTTTAATGTTTATTTTAACACTTTGTTTTGTAGAATTTGTCATTATTTTCTGAATAAACCTAAAGTTTTAATTTAAGTTTTTGTCAAATTTTCCTAGAAAAAAATGAAAATGTTCTTGTTTTTGTGTAGAAACATTTAACTCTTCTGAGCAATAAAAACGGAAAACACTGCCCGCAAATAATATTGAAAAATCAAACAATAGCATCCGGATACTTAAATATCTTATCTACCGTCTGATAGTATGGTGAATCTCTGATTTTTTTTTATACCTAAATAACCGGAAAGAACCTTCATTCCGAGAAAAAATAAAATAGCAATGACGAAAATATTTTACCAAGGACTTTTATCAAAAGTTCTATAAAACAAGTCAAACAATTTCTTTCAATACAAATCATAATTCAGGCGGAGAAGGAGCCGACCTACAGGTTGTACGTTGATTCCGAACCGTTCACATTTGTAATTCTGTATAAATCTACTTCTACATAGACTCATATAATATTCAAAAAGAAAAAAGAAAATGCAATTGAGACACTTTATGATATATTCTAAATCCACTAAAAAAAAGTTGTGCGGTGCCCTTAAACTTTGCCACAAATTTCAAATTACATACAATGTGTAATCATGTATGTAAACAAGTGCATAATTATTTCAAAACCTTGTACTTAATAGCATCATCCTTATTATATATAGCCAATAAAGTATACATCATCTAAACTTCTTTCATATTAATGATGGTAGAAAATTGTATTTATGATGAAAAACCAAAATATTCAAAGACACACGATCGGAATCGACAGATGCATCTCAATACATATTAACAAATGTATAAGCTTTTAATTAAACCCTATCAAAAATCGTATAACAAAAATACATATTAAATTCATTCGCCTTACTTCTGGAGGCCGCTATGTAGTTTTTTTTTTTTGTGACATTGACGACATATTTTCCATTTCCCCACAAAATTTTTCTTATTAGTATGTTATATTAAAATATCTAGGAGCATCCAAAACAAATTTTTCTCATTCATAAGCGGTCGGTGAAAACGTGTAGACGGGATTTTTCAATTTTATAGGCACTTTTTAGTCGGTAATATTTTAACATTTTCATAAATTTTCTCTCATGTAAAAGTTAAAAAAAAAAAATTAAAATCGCGAGTGTTCCGTCGTATATGAGTCACAAAAATTGCATGCGCAAATATCAAAATTATGGATAATACTAAAATTTGTGTCACATAGAAGTTATTTGTGGAAAAATGTTAATTTGGTTTAAAGATGCAACTAAATATTGAATGTTTTTGTTGAAAATTACTAGTACCTATCGATTGATATATAAAGAGAAAGAGAAATTTAGTTGTTTTTTTTCTGTTAATTTTTGAATTAGAAAAAAATATTTTTTTAATAAAGTTGAACAAAATTATGACTCACCTTATTAAATATTTGAGATTTTTCTCAGCCGTTTATTTTTAAATTATTTCCACTCTATGCTTTTCAAATAAATTTTAATTAACGCTCATCACTTTTGATAAAAATTATTTTCGGATTTTAACATTTTTTTTTGTGTGTTTAAAAAAATTCACATATTTTTACTTATAAAATTTCTCTCAGAACTAGTAATTTTCAATTTGTGAAATTAAAGTCAATCCTTAATTGTTAAAAAAAATTTGTTCCACCCTTTTTCCATATACATACATACATATAAGTGTTTTTGTTCCTGTCCGCATATTGTTTTTCTTCTTTTTTTTTTATTCCTTTAAAACTAAAAAAATTCTAGTGAAAGTGCTAAAATTTTCAGTGTTTGTTTCTTCGTCATTTAAATTATAATAATAATTTGTCTTGAAAAATAATGTGGCCAGTAGAACAGGAAGAGGCGACCTGGGAAGAATACAGTGAATTTTACAAAGACTTTTATCGTAGTTTTACAGTGTCGGAACACGATCGAGCCCATATAGTTGTAGTGTATTGTACCGAACAGGATATACCGACAGCAATAGTGAATCAATGCAGTGATATTGCACCCGTAAATTTCTTATCACAATATTATATATTATCCCATCAAGGTATTTTCAGTTTTTTTTTTGTTAAATAATTTTTCTAAAATATTTAAGTTATGTCCGCCGCTCTTTTTTATTTTCTTCTTCATCTTTTTCGTCTACAAATTATAAAGACGCCATTTTTTACGGCTCGTAAATTTTCAGTTTATTATTTTAAAAAAGATAAAAGCAATAACCTATAAAATGTTTTTGACATTAGTTTTTCTATATGCTAAAAGCAATTAAAATTTATCTATGCGTCTCCTAGACTTGTGTATGTCCGGAATTATTTGTCTATTAGAAAAATTTGGTGAAACAACATTTTAAATTTGGGGGGGGTTTGGTTTTTTTTAAATATCAGTTAGTAACAGAATCATGTTCAAAGAATTTATATAAATTGTGAACCTTGTGGGTGGAGTTTTTTAGTGTCATGTGAATTTCAAACTTGATACTTTCATGGTCGAAGGCGAATGAGTGATTAATGTCACCAATTTGCTTATTTATTTCTAAATTGGATTTTTATGACGTTATATATTTTAGATAATTGAATGTAGATAAAAATAAGTAATGTGCATCATATCGAGTTTAGGTTCGATTTGGGAAAAGACAAATTTTTGGTAAAATTTCCTATATCTATAAAAAAAACATTTATAGTCATATTAAAATCCGCTCCTAAAATAACCCAAAATGACAAATTAGATTGTTAGGGTAATGTCGCATAATTGTTTTTCAATGACTAAAAAAAAACTTAACAATCCTTTTTCTAGTGTTTTCTAGTGTGTATAATTATAAAAAGATTGCTTTAAGTGTTAATTTGTTCTAATTTATCCTTGATTTACCTTTGAAATATTTTCAGACTGTTTGCCAATAATTTTTCAAAAAAAATATAAAAAATTATATTTTACTCTAGTTCGTTTTTTTTTTGTGAAGTTGAGAGTTAAAATATACTCTTTATGTAAAAGTTAATTATATCTATCTATTATTTAAGCTGTTAACGATGTAGAAGTCGATTCTATTGGAAACTCATTTTTGTCTTAACAGCATTTAAGCCAATATGACTTTTGGCCACCGACTTCTATTATTCACATATATTAAAGATAACTTATACCTAGTGAAAAATTATCTTCTCTTTCCGACATGTTATCGCATCACTAAATAATTATATGGTATAATTAAGTAGTCCCTTTCGGCAGATACATATTCATCAAAAGTCACAACCATTTTGATTATTCAATTTCACTCTAATATATCTAAATGTAAAAAAAAATCCACAATTATCTACCATATTCAACAATAAATAATTAGAAATCTACAAAAATAAACAAATTGGGAAAATATAATTGAAAAGTAATATTTTTCACTTGGCATAAGTTATGTCTGCGAAAACACAATTATTGTTACGAAAACCGAATTTATGACTCCTTTTTTTTAGCACAAAATTGTTTATGTTTTTGCGGTGTGGTATAAATTATAAATATTTATGATATTCAAAATGGGATAATTAATAACGTTACATAGTAACGAACCTTAAGAGTTAAATTTGAATTACTTGTCAAGTGAATGAATCCATTTGGTTTAACTTAGCCGATGTGTAGGATGAGTCAAACTCAAACGTTTTGATATTTATTTTTTTATAGTTACATATGTAGGTATGTATATATATTAAAATGTATATATTTAGTATTATCAATTGGGAGCTCCCTTTAAAAAAACCAACAACAATAGTTAAAGAATATTAATTTTTTTCGGTCATTTTATTAAGGTATTATACCAATAACATATGGTTTATATATGTTAATTGACAAGTACACGACAGCCTGACAAGATTTTCAATGTTCATGTCAGTATCTTGTCATACAAATTTTTTAGAAATTTATATTTGATTGAGACTTTTTATTATTTTTGAAAGGATGTTGTTTACAAACTTTGAACTCATCCAGTTTTGTAGCTCTGTCAATATTTTCAAACAAATTTATCTTTTTGCTTTACACTCAATTATAATAAGCATTGAATTCAGGGCCGTATAGCCTTAGTATTTATTTCGCCCCCTCAGAACTCTATTTCTCTGTGAATTGTGAAGCTTCATACAATATTTTTTTAACCGAAATAATTTTTCTAATATATTTTTAATATTATATATATATATATATTTATTATATTTTTAATTGAGTTAAATTTAAATTTTTCTTCAATTAGTTAAAATGTGACTTTTTTTTCCTCTAAATCCTTGGACTGTATGATCTCCATGACATTTTGGTTGAGAATTCTTTCAATTTCGAATTTTCATTGAATTTTATTCTAAGCTCTTTGAATTCGTTACTGAAGCTGGACAGCATTCCATGAAAATGATAATCTTTTCGTTTTGCCAGTTTAGAGAGACAGATTTATTACGTTGAAGTAAAAAAAGAAACAAAACTTCCGGCGAAGCAAGCAAAATATTAATTAAAAAAATATCACATTTAATTAATTACAATATAAACCTTAATTATTATATACTTATAATATATATTTGATAATCAAAATAATTTCTTCAAAAAGTCACGTATTTTAGAAAAAATAATTAGACATTTTAAAATTTGTTTATACATTAATGAAACAAAAATAAAATTAAACGGCGCTATAGTAATTATGTATATGAATAAACCTCACAAGATGTTGTAACATAAGTATAGCGACTTGGGAACACGTAAAAAAAAATTAAAACAGAAGTTTTTCATTCAGTTTAGGTAGAGATCATGTAAACATAATCTTTGAAAACGATCAATGACACCAAACAACAAAATTTTACATAAAACATCTTGAAGTAGTTAATGGATAATATTACAAAAAAAAACAATTTTTGGATTTATTTGATTGACATGTATTTTTACGATAAAGATTTTTTTGATTTTTGTACCTATTATAGGTAGTAAGTTCATAGATAATTGATTAATTAATTAAATTATTTAATTGTTCATCTTAAGTACTATGTACGAACTCGGAATAAAATGCCAGATTGAAATGATTCAATTTTTCATTGATAGTTTCAGAAGTCTTCATTATAATTATTGTTTCCCAATATTGAGTTTAAATGATTAATTCAACTGTCAAGAAAATGATTTGATTTCAAATTAAAGAGTTAGACTGTAAAATTGACAGGAAAATTAAATTAAATTTTTTCCATGTTCTATACGAAACATTTCGTATTAACATTGAAAACCTATTACAGCTGGTAGTAAAAATGGCTCAAACGCTTCCACCCCTTCAAGTATCTCTCATAAATTTTTTGTGTTTATAGAACGTGTTTTTTCGATTTTTCTTCCACTAAATATAAAAACACAATCACGTTTAAAATTTTAAAAGGACATTTACAAATATTTCAGTAACTAATTAAATACCATTCAAATTAATTCTTTAATTCTTTAAATTTTTTGATTCTTCAAACTAATTCTTTAACTTAACTGTAATAAATATGAATACTAACACTTCTACACTGATTTAAAATCTACAATGTAAAATTTTTTCTTGTTAATTACCCACGCAAAAATTAATTGCATTAGCTTATCTCAAAATATTAAAAAATGTACACAGTCTTTGTAAAGAGCGAAAAGCTCAAAAGATTTAAAAAATAAAATAAATAAATCAGAAAGTTTTTATTTGCGAGCTCCCCTACAATTGTTTCTTATATGAATTTGGGAAAAAGTCAAAATGGAGAAGGTTAGGACAAAAATTTATAAACAAATGGTGGTGGTAAACCCTTAGGTGCCCCCTTATATAAAATAACTATAGAAATGGCTATTTTCTTACAATTCATGGGATATATGCAAAAAGTTTTTGTATTTGCCAGTGGATAAAATGGTGTTTAGTTACATAATTTCAATTAAAGCAAATACTAATACATATCCACATCCACAATTATTTAATCAAAATGGAAAATATCATGATGTGCTAAGATGCATATTATACATATAGGCGCAGACAACCAATTAAACTATAACCGTTTTAAAATTAAAATTAACTGTACACGATAGACGATAAATTTTCAGAAAATATCTAAAGCCATTAATTTGTTATGAAGATGTATTTTTCAAACATTATAATTTTTTTCATTTTTTTTTTTTGAAAATTTTTTAATAGGAAATATATGAGTCATTTCGCACCATATCGTATCGTCTGTGATGTTAAGTAATTTCCCATTTCCCACTAGTTAATAAAAATTATTTATAAAACTGACATTGCCCGTTTAAATTAAATATGTAATTTCAAACATATGTAAACAGACAATTTGTATATTTTCAATTTTATTATTATGATAGTTATGATAGGTCGAATTTGTCTTGTCTCATAATTTTTAAAACTATCAATAACCAACATTCTAAATAAAAATCATTTTTTTATAGTTATAGATATTCATTTTATCTGACATCTCTTAACACCATATTTTATGTTTGTATCACATAAATCATGTACGAAAAATTATTTCGATAAACAAATTTTTATATAAATTTTTAACGATACATTCTCGACCCAATCATCATATAAAAACATTTTTAGTCAAATATCTTCATTATACATAATTTAAAATTCCTTCAGGCAATTTAAATCTGTCCGTTCATATTTTAAAAAAGAAAATTGCTTGTCCTGAATAAGTTTACTATATAACATTACAAGTTAATATATATATATATGTACATATGACCGGTATAAAAGTATAAACATTCCTTTAACTTTATTTATAGAATTTTATAACTTAGGTATTTTTGAATAAAAATTCATTACGAGCAATTACATTACATATTTTATATCATATGAACAACATTTTTTTTTTCGTTTAAAAGTTTATTTTTTCAGAAAACAGCTTTTATTACCTAGACATTTGTTATTGTAATTTGTGTTTTTTAACATCAAAATCATCTACAATGTGATATTTTAAAATTTTATTTTTAAACGGCTAAAAAAGATTAATATTCATTAGTTACATACATATATAGGTGGGGTAATAATTTTTTTTTTTTTTTTGAAACACTACATATAGCATTTCGATCCAATGTCAACAGAACAGAAAACTATTAAACAAAGTTCTCGTATTTCTTGTAATAGTGTAACCAGCGTCAAAATGCATGCATAATTTTTAATAATTACTGCAGATTTTACCAGCTAAAAGACGTTATAACCTTGGTGTCTTATATTACATTACCCTCTGTCTCATATTAGTACCTTCTCCTCTACTATAATCCGCAAGACTTTCTTTATCATTTGAATATTTTATTAATGATAATTTCATTTTAAGTTAAATTTTATTTCCAATCTTTTTTGCCTTATCATTTTTTTCAGTTTTCTAACAAAATATCGAGAAAATATTCCTGTATTACTCTCCATTTTTCTTTCACAAACCGCAATGCTCTTCTTTGTTCCACCACTGATTAAAATAGAATAGATTAGACTAGAGTGTAATTATTGTTTTCTCTCACTGATTAGGTATATAAACCATTTAACAAAATATTGACATTTTTCAATATTTAGCGCCTACAAAAATTTGGCGCCCGGAGCCCTGTCTTATGTCAAAAGAGCCGCTTTTGTGAGAATACCATTTCACATAAATTACATAACAATATTATTGTTTTTAATTTTTTTTTTATTCTTCAAAAATAGATTTCTATTGTTCTTTAAATACATTTAATTACTGAGAATTAATATATTTCTGTAAAACAAAAGAAAAATACTAAGCGACAAAATTAAATAAGAGAAATAATTATGCAATTTTAAAATCGAGGGTGTGTCTAGAAAATACTTAATTTTAATTTTATTAGTTATAATGTAGAATGTGCTCTATTAGTATATTTATTATGTATACAAAACAAAACACACATACATACAAATACACAATTTTATGACGCAAAAATGATTGTGATATTAATAAAACTTGTTGTTTTTCTTCGGGCTTTTCCAAATATAAAATTGTGTTGGTTCTTACGTCAAATGATGCATGGTATAATGGGTGTTATTTTTAATTAACTTCGTTTTTTTTTTTTGCTGCTCCTGTTGATTATTTTATATTTTCTAAACAAGTTTGTAAGTAACGAAAAACATTTTTCTGTTTTTTTGTTGATGAAAGTTATGTAAACGATTGATTAATAACAAACATTCATTGATGAAATATATCAATTTAACAATGCTCTTGTGTGATAGTCAGTGACTAGTAAATATATATACATATATGTAGTAGGTTTCATTTATCGTTGAGAAGGCGGTGTTTTTATTGCTTTCTTTCTAAAAAATATAATAAGTAGTTAGGTTCCGAGGAATTTCAAATTGTAGTTGAGGTTGATGGAAATAAAGCTTGTAATGCCCCTTAATATTTACCATAAAAAAATTACATACATAAATCATTGTCTTAAGTATATTAATTTTAAGATCAAATTTATGAAATTCAGGAATTTTCCTTTATATTTCTTTTTAGATTTTCAATAAAATTCCTTACAAAATTCATATTACCTAAACTACGGGACCATTGCTCAAAGAACTTTTTTCTCCAGTGTAGCTGCTTCGAATATCTATCAGAAAAAAATATTTGGCCTACTATTTATTCGATATGGAAAATATGTATATGCAAATGATAGACTAGCGTAAGAAAGCATACGCCGTATATGGACGGGAACGGATTCAGTTCCGATGTTTGGTTGTATTTTAAAGGAGCCTAAATTTTCACAAAAATAACCTTCTCTAAACCAGCCATGTAGTCGAATAGAGTTTCGCTTACATTATATTCAAAAATCATCACGTGGGTTAATGATGTTCGGGGCCATTAATTAAAAAAAGACGACAAATCATTTATCATAAAATTTAAAAATATATTTATACAATTTGTCATAGAGTTAACTTTTCAAAAAGATACGTAACTTATTAGATCATGTGTGTGTGTGTATTTGTGTTGGTTGTTTTTGATCATTTTGGTAGATTCCAATCTGAAATAGAGCTAAACCTAAAACTAAACGGTTGTGTTAAAAGCTATAAAATTAAGTCACACAGTCGCAGCAGCGGCTATATTACACCATCATCAGACGGGTAACACTGGATTTTATCAAAATGACAAATGTAATTTATCATTTTAGTTTTTTTTTTTTTGATTTTTTGTTTTTAAAAATATTTTTCATGTTTTTAATTTCAAATAAATTCAAATTTGTTGGTTTTTTATTTAAAATAAACACACGATTAATCTTATTAGTTGAATTAATTTTATTAATAAAAATAATTTTGAGCAGGAAAATAGATTTTTTGATACACATTTCAAATTGAGTTGAGGAGTAATTGTTATTTTGAATCTCAACAAGCAAATTACACGCTTACATATTTAATCATAGCATCATTGCATTCAATGTACAATCTTTTAATTGGCATCATTGTATTCAAAATGTATAAATTATAGAACAAAAACATAGTTGGACAGCCTTGAATATACTTTCTTAATTTTGATGATTTTATGATACTGCAAATTTTCTATTTGGTGGCACAAGGAACTAATCAAATACATATGGGTAGTTTAGTTTAGTATGAGAGAGAGGGCGGGCACCCTAGTGCGCCGGAAAATCCTCAGGCCTCGATAAATGGGCCCATTAGACATCCCTCTTTTTTTATACATTTATCTCAATTGACATTAGCTCTTAATTTTTTGTGGAAAAATGCAGCACTTGAGCTGAGTTCTCTGGCCTCTATTTGCCCTCAATGCCCTCTATTTCACCGCCATTGTTTAAACATTGTCATTTTTGAGATAATTTAGAGTATTTTTAAGTGCAATCCAACCACCATACTATAAAACATGATTGGGCTCCAAAAATGACCAAGAGATTTACAAAAACTAGTTTAACTAACTCATATGGTAATTGTTGTTGCTATAAAGTTTGTGTTATTTGTGAATTTTTATTAAAAATTCTTCTAACACAAGTTTCTTTACTATATGTATATGTGGCAAAATTGTACTGATCTTGGATTGTTGGTTCTCTATCTACCTCCCTTCAGAAAAAAAATTATAATCCGAATAGCTATTGAAGTAAATATTTTCTATTTTCAGCTGAAGTAAAAATGCCAAGTGGAAACGTCGACAAACCTAGAATCGAAGATAATCATGATGGTACAGTGCGCGTTCAGTATGATCCACGCGAAGAAGGTGTTCACGAATTAGCTGTTAAATACAATGGAGAACATGTTCAAGGTAACAATACAAACAATGAAGATGAAACATTTTTATTCTTCCTTTAATGAATTACGAAAATAATTATTAGGTTCACCGTACAAATTTCATGTTGATTCAATTGCTTCTGGTTTTGTAACGGCTTATGGTCCTGGATTAACGCACGGTGTTAGTGGTGAAGCAGGCAATTTTACAATATCCACGAAAGGTGCCGGTGCTGGTGGCTTATCTTTGGCTGTTGAAGGACCTAGCAAAGCTGATGTAATTTAAAAAATAAAATCTCAAAATGCTTAATACTAAAATGTCCAATTTTAGATATCCTATAATGATAATAAAGATGGAACTGTATCTGTAACATATCTCCCAACTGCTCCTGGTGAATACAAAATCTCTGTTCGATTTGGTGATAAAAATATCAAGGGATCTCCATTCTTTGCAAAAATTACCGGTGAAGGTCGTAAACGTAATCAAATTTCGGTTGGTTCCTGTTCCGAAGTTACATTGCCAGGTGCCATTTCTGATGCTGATCTTCGTTCATTGAATGCTTCTATTCAAGTAAGTTTAGTTTTTCTGTTGGTATTCAAATAATTAATTCAATCCATTTCATAGACACCAAGTGGTCTTGAAGAACCATGCTTCTTAAAACGAATGCCATCTGGAAATATTGGCATTTCCTTTACACCAAGAGAAACCGGCGAGCATTCGGTATCGGTTAAACGACAAGGAAAACATATTCATAATTCACCATTCAAAATAAATGTAGCCGAACGTGAAGTTGGTGATGCGAAAAAAGTTAAAGTGACCGGCGATACATTAACCGAAGGGAAAACACATATCGATAATACATTTACTGTAGATACACGTGACGCTGGCTATGGTGGTCTATCACTGTCTATTGAAGGTCCCAGCAAAGCTGAAATTAATTGTCAAGATAAGGAAGATGGAACTTTGAATATTTCGTATAAGCCAACTGAACCAGGATTTTATATTATCAATTTGAAATTTGCCGATCATCATGTGAATGGATCACCGTATACTGTAAAAGTAGGTGGTGAAGGTTCAAATCGTCAACGTGAAAAGATTCAACGACAACGCGATGCTGTTCCGTTAACGGAAGTTGGCAGTCAATGTAAATTGACATTTAAAATGCCCGGAATTACATCTTTTGATCTTGGTGCTACCGTAACATCACCGGGTGGTGTAACAGAAGATGCTGAAATTCAGGAAATTGCTGATGGTCTTTATGCTGTAAATTTTGTTCCCAAGGAATTAGGTGTTCATACTGTTTCGGTTCGATATACGGAAATGCATATTCCAGGTGAGTTGTTTGAATTGTGTCGGTTTATTACATGGGATAAAACATTTTCCATTTACATTAGGTTCACCCTTCCAATTTACTGTTGGACCACTAAGAGATTCTGGATCACATTTGGTTAAGGCCGGCGGTGCTGGTCTTGAACGTGGTGAAGTCGGTGTTCCATCCGAATTCAATGTATGGACACGTGAGGCTGGCGGTGGTTCATTAGCTATTTCAATTGAGGGTCCAAGTAAAGCTGAAATTGAATTTAAAGATCGCAAAGATGGATCCTGTAATGTTTCCTATACGGTTACTGAACCAGGAGAGTATCGTATTGGACTCAAATTTAATGATCGTCACATACCAGATTCACCGCATAAAGTTTATGTATCGCCCGCCGTTGGAGATGCACACAAATTAGAAGTTGCACAATTTCCACTGGGAGCCGTGCAAGCCGATACTCCAGCACAGTTTTTGGTTAGGAAAAATGGAGCTAAGGGTGAACTTGATGCAAAGGTATGTTAATACATAGAAAAATAAATGCAAAATAATAGGAGTAAATAATTAATGGGGAAATTGTAGGTTATTGCACCATCAAATACTGAAGACGATTGTTTCATCCAAGCTATTGACCAGGATGAATATTCAGTGCGATTCTATCCACGAGAGAATGGCATTCATAGTATTCACGTTAAATTCAATGGTGTGCACATACCCGGTTCACCGTATCGTATTAAAGTTGGTAAAGATGTTGCTGATCCGGCTGCTGTTCATGCCCAAGGAATTGGTTTAAAAGATGTCAAGACTGGACAAAAAACGGATTTAATTATTGATACATGCAATGCCGGTTCCGGTACATTAGCGGTAACAATTGATGGTCCATCAAAGGTATCTATGGATTGTACAGAAGTTGATGAGGGATACAAAGTTCGATATACGCCATTGTTGCCAGGAGATTATTATATGTCTATTAAATACAATAATATGCACATAGTTGGTTCACCATTTAAAATTAATTGCTCAGGTGAGTGGGGGTGAGAAGAGAATGGAGAATAAATGAAAAAATTTCATTTTACATTAGGTGAGAAATTATGCGAAGAAGGGGCCCAAGAAACATCTTCAGTTATTGTTGAAACTATTCCGAAATTTTCGAAAGGCGGAAATAAATCTGGACCAATTTTACCAAATTTCAAATCAGATGCCACTAAAGTAACATCAAAAGGAATGGGACTGAAAAAGGCCTTTTTAGGCAAACAAAATCAATTTACTTTAAATGCAAGTGATGCAGGTAAATTTTGTTTTCTTATTGTTTAAAGTTTGTTTACATATTTTACACACACACCCACACACCAACGCTGACACTTACACTACCATATTTAGTTTGTTTGTAGGAATTAATTATAGAAATCATAATTTTATTTCTAAATATTTTACTTGCCAATTAACATTTTTAGTGCTCAATAAATTTCTTTGACATTGTTTTTTATCCGATTGCTCTTATACAGAGTATTCGGTAGTGCTGGTCACAAATAGAAAATAACCATCATCATTTTCGTATTACCCTGTATACTTCATTTTATACGCCAAGTGAATTTGATTTTCAAGTTTTAGCATTCAGCCAATAATCTCACAGTTTTTTTTTTATGAGCTTTGCTTGATACGCTTGTTTTTGGTATTATACATAAAAATACTGCACATACTGGAAAACAACCCCAATTCAAAAGGTATGAACAAACACAAATTGTTACAATATTTTTCTAAAAAGTGCTGTTTTTATATTTTTGATTTTTAAAGAAGCATGAAACTCTAACTTTTGCTATTTATTGATTGCGCTTTTTGTTTTCAATCTTTGTCCTTACCTATTATTAAATTGTGGCAACCGGAATTCTTCGGTATAGTATAGAACTAGTAATATAATCATCTATGGCGATGGCGCATAGCTGGTTCAATCGTCATTTTGAATTAGTGACGTAATTAGAGATCGGAGAATGACATTGCATATGGGAATACAATAGTGAAATGTTATGTTGTGCGTCGTCATATATATTAAATAAATAAATTGTAAATTATATTACCGAACGCCACTTCAATACAACTGAATGTGACTAAGTATTACTGAAAATCAGATATCTTCCTAATTGACGAGGGGAGAATATCGCAATTGATTAAACAAAGAAATCTACCTTAACAACTTCAATGCTTAAACAATTCTCTGCTGCAACATAATTTTTTCCAATTTTCCTTCAAATTCAGTATCCTTTTTTGCATGTGTTCATAGAATTCATAGACACATTTTATGATACACAAAATGTTTACACACACTGAAAAAAAACACACACAAAACAGCTAAAAACCATTTTCAAAAACTGGATAAAAATAAAAAAAAACAAACCACCAATGCTACGGTGTGTACCAATACAGACATGATCCACATCTACAACATGATTTCCAGAAATGTGAAGAGAAAGAACAGAAATTGAAAATGAAAATAAAATTATTTTAGGTAGCAACATTCTCTATATCGGTATTTATGGGCCTAAGGGACCATGCGAAGAAGTACAGGTAAAACATATGGGCCGTAATGCATATCAAGTCAACTACTATGTACGTGAACGAGGCGATTATATTCTCATTGTAAAGTGGGGTGAAGAGCACATTCCTGGATCGCCATATAAAGTGGAAGTCTAACAATAAAAAAAAACAAAAGGGAAAAAGAAAAATCTTTAAAACAAGAAAATTTTTTTTGTTTTTATTTTATTTTTTATATTATACCTAAAATTATTATCAAAAAGCCCAGTTTTATTGAGTATGACTCAAGCTTTAGACCAAAATAATAAAAATTTCTGTTTAAATTTCAACGACGATTTAGTGTTTTATAGTTAAGTGAAAAATTAAAAAAAAAAACTCCCCCAATCGGTTCAATTTTAAATTTTTAACCTTAAGAAAAACGAGTTAAGTAAAATGCCATTACCATAATAAAAAAAATATTTTATTTTATTTTAATTTAATTTTTATTTTTATTTTTTTATTTAACACGTTTTTAATTATATTCTTTTATTATTATATTTTAGACCTCTGTTACATACATGAACAATTGAATTGTATATCTTTATTGTTTAATATAATAATTGCAAAATTTCGTGTTGTTATTTTTATTGCAGAGCTTTTTTATGTTGTTTTTATTAAGTTTTTTTTTTTTTTAGCAAATATAAAATGTAATTTTTGTGTTGCACCAAATTTTTTTTTAGAATGAGTTTGTGTGTCAAAAACGCACATTGCTTCTGTCTGCTGGTAGACTGGTGTATTCCAGATTGAAGAAAGTTAATATTGGCCCAAGAATTGCAACAATTTTTGAAGATTTTTGAATTTTTTGTCAACGATTGAATGGACTTTAAGATGTTGGAAAAATGTTTTATTAATTAATTTTTATTATTTTTTAGATTTTGAATTTTTTTGTTTTGTTTTGTTTTTTGGATGGGTAAGTAGTAAGAGAACAAAGCCATATGCGCCGTTATACTCGCAATCTCAAAGTATCGTTTGTCTGAGTAAGTATTAGTATTTATAGTAAATATTATCCTTGTTGTGTCTGTACCTTGTATTAAGGGGGCGAATAACTATAGAATCAAATTCTAGTCACAAAAGACACACTTGACAGACGTAAAATTAAAATAACCGATAACAATTTTCGAGCAGTGTAATAATTAACCGCAACTGTTTGCTGCCACTATATAAAACAAACACATCGAAATGAATTGCTCAATACGTTGAGACATTTTGCTTGTGCAGATACATTTCGTAAATGTCCATGATTTGTGACCAGAATTTGACCCCTGGTCTATTTGTATTATTTATTTTTCCGGGTACGTTCAAATGCTCAGTTATTAGCCCCCTTTGTATCTGTAATGTTGCCTAACTGTTATAAAATATATTCACTGGTCGTTTGTATGCGTTCATAACAGTCGTTTGTCTAACAGTTCTGTGGGACTATATATTGCCGTATGCTTTTAGGTTTGATTTCAGTATTTTTGGACTGACTTGTAGCGTAGTACTGTTATTTTCTATTTAAAAAAGGTACTCCTAATGGGAATTCGGAATGCAATTCCGTTTTTTATGGCATATTGCACGTATCATTAGCCTTTTTATACCCGTATGATGTTAATCAAGGGTATTATAACTTTGGTACGGAGTTTGTAACGCCCCTTAATACTCATCGTAGAAAAAAAATTTCAACACCATTATCTTTCTCATTAAATTCTAAGTCGAAATATGCATGTCCGTCCGTCTATCTGTCCGTCTGTCCGTCTGTCCATCTGTCCATCTGTCCGTCTGTCCGTGATCAAGATTTCGGCTCAACGGCTGAAGCTAGAAAGCTGAAATTTTTACAGTTTATGATGTAGTCTTAGAGTAAGATCTCTATTGTTTTTGGAGCAAATCGGACAAAAAATAGGGGAGGCTGTGGTACAGTGTGCACTTAATTTTGATATAAACCATTCATTTACTCAAAAATGAATATGACAACAATTATAGAGAATACAAAAATGAAGATTTCTTTCATAGACCAAAAAGTTGTACAACCTACCGTTATGGCGCTGCAATCATTTACTCGAAAAGTATTTAGATTACGGAAAAAATGAATATAATGAAAATGATAGAGAATGAAATACCGTTATGGCGCCGCAATCAATTTTATGTAATTTCTAAGGTTTTTAATCACAAAATAGACACGGACAAAGTAATAAATAATAAACAAGTGCTCATATTATTATCGGCGTAGCCAATTTTTTCTTCTTTACTGGTTTCCTCAATAATATTAGATTGAGATTGCTGAATTTTTCAGTCCAAGTACGAACAGAATCTTATGGGAAAATCATTCGTTTCTTTATTATTTATACAAACGCCCGGGCAAGGTGAAGCATTTACGCCATTGAAGTGCCGGCTTTGGTTATAGGTTTTCTAAGAATTTTAATATTTTTAATATTTATAATCAATTTTATAAACATTTTTTTTTGTTTTATTTAAATTAACAGGACAAGGTGTACTATTTGTTGCTCTGTACCATCCCAGAGGTCCATCAGAAGAAGTGCAAATAAAACATATGGGCAAACACAATTACACCGTTAACTACTACATCCGAGAAAGAAGCGATCACCTTTTACTTGTACTATGGGGAGAAGATCATATACCTGGATCACCATTTAATGTTGAAGTATCCCTTAAACCTACATAATTTATAGAATTATGAATTTTTAATGCTTTTAGTGGGTCGTTTGTTAATCTTATTGAATTATTAAATTTATTGGCATTGTTTGGTCGCTGTGTAGGAATAGAGAGGTTCTCGTTATTTCTAAATTGTATCACATAAAACAAATATCTATACCATTTTTTTATTCCTTCCTTCCAAAATTAATGCCATTGTCGTCAACAAGACGTACGATAGTACTAGAACTTTCTTGTAGGGAGGATCGGGATACTACTAAATTGTACGAAATCAAGTTGTATACGTGAAGTGAACAATTTCTTTATTCCTATTAAGTGACCAAAATTCTTGAAAATTAATACAAAATTTTGGAAATTGATTACATACATATATATATGTATATATGTACATACATATATATATATATATATATATATATATATATCTATCTCCTCTTCTCTCAGTCCTACCTCCTACATATAAGTTAATCAAATGGATTTTTTTTTCTCTTTTCCTCATTATTATTTTTGATATCAACTCAAAATGTAATGCATCTTTAATTATATAATTTCTGGTAAAGGAATCTGTCTTGTTAACGAATCAAATATCAGCTAAGTGCACACAAATATATATTTTTTTGTAATAGTAGTAGTGTTCTATTATTATTTATTATTATAATTAATTAGTTTACCTTGTATTGTATTTAAAGTTGATAATTTTATTTGACTTGGCGGACAATGCATCGATAGTCCCGAACAAAATCATATCACGTGTCATAATAATTTTTATCTTGAGGATTTAGCAATTTATTTAGTGTTAGTTTCTTTAAAAGTCTAATTCTCATGGAAATATTTAATTAGTAAATCTTCACCGTTGTATGGTAAGTTAAGGGAGATAGGGTAACTTGAAAATCGATTTAATAACAAAATCGCTATTCGTCAAGGGGTTTTTTTTTGTGCATGTGAAGTTAAGCATGTTTTTAATGGCAAATCACAAGTTACTATACTTAATTTTTCTTTTTTATTTCTTTTGATACTCAAGAGTATAATTCGATTGATTTTCGGTCGGGATCATCAACTTTAGTTATTGATTGTACGTCAAAAACTTTATTAGAGTTTCATTATATTTATTATTGTAGAGACGAAAATAATGTTTGTTCTTTGTTAGACTTTTAATTTTTATTTCGTTTCTTTTGTAACTATCTTGGAAATTATATTTTAATTAATGTAAATATTTAATAAAAGATACTTTTAATTTGAATCCTGGTTTAGTTTTATTATCTCTCTGTTGGCAAAGCAAAATTGCCTAAAGTTTAAGATAAATAAGAATATTAAGAATATTTTAGGTAAATAGATTATATCAGAAGAAAAGTATTTATATAAAACTATCTATCATATTCTGAAATAAAAAAAAAATATTTCTGGTGGGATTCGATAGATGAATCCAGCCTGCAAGTAAATTTTGTCAAATACGAAATGTATTTATGATTTATATCTATTTTATCCCTTATAATACTTTTATTAGA
>JANSTT010006092.1:0-28462 GCA_026745375.1 Platyura marginata
AATTACGATTAAGTAGTTCTTGTCAAATTAGCCTTACATATATTTAACATGGCCTTTGGCCATAAATATGTATTTTTTCTTTCAAATAAATACAAATAAATACATGCCGACCGTATAAGTTGTCTAGTGCAAATATTTTTATTTTCTTTTTTTAAGGGTCTCTTACGAGTTGTTTTCAAGTCAGCTGCTCAACATAAAATGATGAACAAACTCACTAACACATGTACCGCTTCGTATACGCACATAAAATTATGAAGTGAAGATGAATATCCTAGAAACGCATCGTGTAATAACTTTACCATAGTTAAACCGGTTCAATGATACTGAACGAGTATGATGTGTAATACTGGTCAATGGTAATTTTTTGCTTCATAAAAAGTGGTTCTAAATATTTTTTGTAATGTTTAATTATGTTATAATTAGACATCGCCGTCTGTACAACTCATGACATTTAGAGAGGGATTGAAATAATTAATATGTTAGAGCGAGTAAAGCATGCTATCGGTGGACTCTGCTGTTGTCAAAATAAAATAAATAAATAATTTTTTTGAAGTTTTTTAATTATAAAATTGATGAGAAATTAGTAACTCGAATACATAACATAAAATATCGTATGATTTAAGTTTAAGTGAAAGTGTTGTTAAAAATCATACACATTTGTTTTACAGATAGTTTTCTCAGTAATATAATGAGGGCTGCAAGGTAGAATAAACGACACAATGGACTTGATGAATTAAATTTTTTTTTTAACTTTTTGGTGCAATGATGGGATACAGCATTGATTGGATATTTCCAAGGTTAAGGAATCCTTCACATTTTTGGCATATCGCAAGTACGGTGACTATTGCAGCCGTTGGTTTATTCAGTAAGATAATTACAGGTAATTAATTAATTTTTTTTTATTGATACAATTTTTCAATGGGACTACATCTCTATTCTATAATATTAACATGTGCAAAAATCGATAAGTCATTGTCTACTATTAACTGATTATCTACTCGATAATTATTCTAACCGCGCATCTATACAATTTTTACTTTACAGTAATTCTCTGAAGTCTAAGCACCTAATTAAATTTGCACCCTGATTTACATATTATTATGTAAATAACTATAAAGTATATTTATTAAATAAAAATTTGATTATGTTGCATAATAATCTAGTCAGCCAAATTGAATTTAAATGTAAATGTCATTGTTCATAATTGGCATACAATAAACAATATCTACAAATCTTGTAAACAAAGTTAATATTTGCATTGCATTCATTAAAAAATACTATAAAGTAATTGATTATAGCAATTGCAGCTTATCTACAATTTTCATAAATTCACGTCATTGTTCACGTCACACCAGACGTATGTAAATTTAACTTTGACTCTGTACAAGGTTTTTTTTTCTTTTCTGTTTTCCATCGTAAATAAACAAGATAATCTGGGTGGGGCTTATATGTAGAAAGTGGATGCCCATTTTAATATTATTTATTATTAGTTCCATAATTTATTTTTTGGTTTTCTTACAGATAATTTAGTGTTATAAGTTATATAATTGAGACTCCCATTTAAATGTTACCTACGATACAATCTGCCTGGTGAGCAATTCCATTTATTGTTATTATTATTTTTAAATAGCTATGAACTTGTAATTGTAGTTGTTCAACCGCTCCATTTTTAGATTGGAAATAAAGTGAGAACATACCTGGAGATTATCTTTCTTCTAAAATAACATTATCTCAGATATTATCCACCTTGTACGCGCAAAAGTCTTTCAGTTCTCTCGAAAGTGACTAGAGCAATAACCATTATAAGCTTTTCGTGCATATATGAACAAATGATGCCACGTTATTCGATTCCGCACACTAGATCAAATAACACATATTTTAGTACCACATCCATAAAACTTTTATTCCAAAAGAATCAAAACATTTTTTATGTTAAAAGGCTAATTTTACCGATTTTTTCATTCCAAAGGAATAATAGTTCATGATTTTTCTTTTTTCTTCATTTTCTTTTTTTTTTTGCTTTCCTTCCCACATACCGACGCTACCCCAACCATATCTAAAACATTTCTATCTTCGGCCCAATACAATGGGCGATGATAGGCGTGTTTTCCCATTTTCTATACCAGATTTCTATTAAGTGGGAAAATGTACATATTTACAATATTAAAAGATCCTTCACTAACTTATTTCTCGTCCTTTTTTGCAGCAAAATTGATCTAAATTAAAGTATACGAATCGGACATCTCCGTGATTCCTTAATGTCTCCATAAAAAAAACATTTTAAACGCAAGCTCAACGCGTTTAAGTTATTTTATTTACTAACAGATTGGGAACATCAAGAAACATTAAAAAAAACACAAAATGTGGTTTAGAAACATAAAAACCCCAACGTGGAACATGAATTATAAGATTTTTTCTATTTTAATTTTCAGTGTGGTTTAATCGAACAAAAGTTTACAATAAACATATATTAGAATATGCATTAGATAATAAACCTAAAAATACTCCAATACTAACAGTGTCCAATCATCATTCATGTTTTGATGATCCAGGAATTTGGGGTAAATAATATTGATTTGTTTAATACAATTTGATGCCATTATTCTAATAGAAAAGTTTCTTTTTTAGGCATTCTTCCATTAAGAAAAATATGCAATCATAACGTTATAAGATGGTCACTGGCAGCTAATGACATATGTTTTACAAATAAATACCACTCAATGTTTTTTATGTTTGGTAAGATATGAAAATTGCTCTGGTTTTTTCACCATTTATTTGTAATTTGTTTAGGTAAATGTATTCCGGTTGTACGTGGTGCTGGAGTTTATCAGCCAGCTGTAGATTTATGTATAGAGAAATTAGCGTCTGGTGCTTGGGTACATTTGTTTCCCGAAGGAAAAGTAAATATGACCAAAGAAAAGCTTAGATTTAAATGGGGAATTGGTAGAATAATTTATGAATCGCCAGTATTACCAATTATTATACCAATATGGCATGTTGGTATGGATACCGTATTACCAAATGAACCACCGTATGTGTTAAGACTTGGAAAGAAGGTGACGATTAATGTTGGCGAACCGATTGACATAGCGGATTTTGTAAATGATTTAAAAATGACAAGTACCTCAGAAGTGACTGCACGGAAAGCTATAACTGATAAAATTCAAGAAAAAATGATGGTATGTATTTGCATATGTTGTTTCTGTGCTGTACGGGGCAATTCAAAGAAATGCGCCACTCGATTTTTCTTAGAAACTGTATATCTCATACGTTTATTTAGAAGGGAAGTTTTTTTTAGGTTAATTCTTCTTCTGTTAGCATTACATCCTTGTGGGATTTAGCCTTAGTTACTATTTGGTTATACATAGATTGGTCGCTCTTCCCAAGTCTTCCAGTAATTATCCTCTTTTGCAATCGTTCATTTCCCATTCTTAGAACGTGTCCAGCTCATCTAATTCTTTGTGGTTTTGCCAATCTCACTATGTCCTTATTTTCGATTTATTCATTGAGTTCGTTATTTGTTTATCCTTCTTACGTACTCTCCGTTTTCCAGTCTTAAAATCGTGTACCGGTCGAAATCGTGTACGCAGTCGAAGTCGATTTTCATCACTTTATTAAAACCTACATAGTACATTAGTATACTTTTTTTGTGTCAAAATATAGCTGAAAAGTTTAAATAATATACTACTTTGTCTTCGTTAAAAAAAAATCATTGAAAATCAACAAATTTTTTTTCCGTCAAACGAGAAAGTGGCCTTAAATCTTCAAACAAAAGGCCTTAACCCTCATCTTTTCAGAAGAGAGAAAAAACTATACAGCATCTCTTCCGTTTAAAAAGCGGGGAAAAATTTAATGATAGGCCTTATGTCAAATAACCATCAATATGTAGCTTTAAAGATTGTTCGTTGACTGTTTTTCCACGAAAAACTTTGACTTTTTTTTCAAAATTTGTAAACATAGTGTAAAATAATACCAACAACCAAAAAAACAAAACGAAAACCAAAAGCCAAATGGATTTTCCCAAATTTCGTAAAAATGATCCCGGATGATTTGTTTGAGATTTTCTGTAGAACACACTTTAAAATTAAATTCAGTACATGTTTGGATAACTTTTCCTAGCTTTTTATTTTGTATGGATTAAAACCTAAAGACGTCTAATTCGATTTTATGCAATTTATAGATTACGCATTGAATTGTACCTTCAATAAAAAAAAACGTGCACGTACTTCTACCGTCTCAATGCAGATTTGGGAAGGCAGGCTCTTTTGTCAATATGAATTCTTAAAATGATTTTCATAAAATCGAATTGAGTTCGCCCCCTACGCTACAACTGCATGTTTAAAAATAATAATTCCACGATGATCTTTTAATTTTTTTTTTTTTATTTAATTTTCAGATACTGAGAGACAAAACGGAATGTCTTCATGTTGCATGCTAAAAACAATTTTTTAAAAAAAAAAAACAATTTTATCACCGCCATTTTATACAAAATTTAGTGTATATTTTTTTGAACCTTATTATATTTATTGATTGGCGTCATTAAAACTTCCTTTTTTCTGTTTTAAGTGTGAAGTAAATAAATACCATCCTTATGTTACAAATTTTAACTTTAATAGTAATTGATGTTAATATTAAAATTAAAAGGAATGTGACAAGAAAGGACTGACATTTATTATAGTGTGGGGTAATGCCAAGCAGTGTTTATCTGTTGACGGGTAATATTGATTCAACTATAAGGTTATTTTTACCTAAACAAAAAAATATATATAAAAAATTTGTTAATGTCACTTTATGCAAATATAATTGTAATAACAAATTAATTTAAATATGCATTCCATTTTTCACCATTATTTGTTCACGACGCTAAAATATTTATGCAAAAATTCTAAAATAGCTGTTGACGACATGTTGTAACAAAATATTAAGTTTTCCTGTTTTGGGAGCTCTGCTACAATCATGTTTAATCCTGTTACAAAACTAGAAGCATGTACATAAGTATATTATTAGAAAATATACTCCATTATAATATACCAGTATGAGCATGACTTTGTTCGTGTCTATTTTGTTTGTATAGTACAACAAATTTTATTGAGTAAATTAAATAAAAATGATTAAAAACTCTAAAAATGACATAAAATTGCTTACAACGCCATTACGGTAGGTCGTGGAACTTTTTTGTCTATGAATGAAATGTTTAATTTTATATTCTCTATAAATGTTCTCATATTCATTTTTTCGACATTTCGACTATCTTTCAAAAACCTACACTGTACCACAGCCTGTACCCTATATTTTGTCCTAGGACTATAAGATAAACTGTCAAAATTTTAGCTTTCTAGTTTCAGCCGTTTAGCCGGAATCTTGATCACGGACGGACATGCATATTCCGATTTAGATATTTCACGAGAAAGTTAATGGTGGTAAATTTTTTTTTCTACGGTGAGTATTAAACTCCGGATAAAACGAATGCACTAAGTTCACTAAGACCTCAAGTTGCGTCGTTTAATTTGCTGATTTTGGTGGAACGCGTTAGAAGAATTCCTATAAAAATCCTATGTAATAGAATATTTCGATTTGCGTCAAACCAATTAACGACGCAAATCGAGGTCGCAGTGTAAAACATCAAACAATTAAAGAATAAATTAAATAATTTACATTCTAAAGGGTAATAACAAAACTATAAATTTAAGTGTGATCAATCTATCTCGTATAAAAGTCTAAACATCCGCTCCTAAATGGCGAAAATCTGCTATAATTTTTAATATTGTTAGGTGAAGAATTTCAGCAAATTCCGTTCCTATGGACCACTGGGGCGATCCCCTAGTGATCCGGCAGTGGATAACTTATAGAAAAACGTACATGAACGAAAATTGTCAAAATTAGCTAAACTGCGGTCAAGCAAACGTGTTGCCATTGACGATGCAACATCAAATCCAAAAATGATATCATAATAAATACAACTAGGTTAGGTTAGGAGGGGGGTGTAGGGCTTTTGACCCTTCACCACTAAGACCTAAAAGATTTATTGTAGATGCCCCTACTGATGTTTAATTGTCCTCTTTGGTGTCAAATACAACTATGTAGCAACAGTATTAATCAAAGAAGAAAGAACCAGAGGAAGGAACCTTAAACACAAAAAGTACAATTCAGCTTTACAAAAAATAGCCGCCATTATCTTGGGAGAGAGGCGCTTGACAAGTTGTCCATTGTAATTCGAATTTGTTCACAATTCTCAGAGTAAAATCGTTGTTTTGCTCTCTTTCAGCCATTTTTTGACTAAATGAAAATGGTGAATTTTTCACCCAACCCCCACCCCCCCGTACTGTTGCTGCCGACATTGTCTACGTATTTTATTTCATGGTAGATATGCGGTATACGCTCTCCTTATATAATACATATTCAAAGGTTTAACCAATATGCACGTAGTTTTACAATGGTGTGAGTGTACTATGTAACCGAATTACCGAAGACTTCTCTCCTAAGCCTAGCATTAATTTTAGATGAGATGTGTCTCATATGGTCAGTCCAATTAAATACTTCTTTAAAACAATCGAAAGCATCATAAAAAAATAGGTTCGGCCGAAGTCGGAATACCGAATCCAATTTTTTTTTGTAATAGCGCCAGTGAAAATGACCGACCTATATAAAAGGTGTTATTTGAAAGCGGAAGTAAAAAATCTACAATATTTTTGATTAATATTTATTTGATATTAGAATTAATAAAATAGAAGTAGAATAAAAGTTAGTGTACATTTGATGGATTACCTATTGTCAGCAATATCAAATAATTACAACATTTTTTGTTCCTTTTTTAAAAAATAAAATATGAACAAATAGACCATCTTTGATTCTTCTTTTTTTTTAAATAAAATGTCTGAACTTGTTTAGGATTTTATAGTAAATTGTAATAAAAACATTTAACTTACGATTGTTCCAAATTAAAAAGAAAACTAAAATAATTTATCATTACGGTACCTTTCACTTAGTTATTTCGGCGTTGATTGCGTTCTTCAAAAAATATTGTCCCGATTTAATTTCAATTTTTCCCGCTTTAGTCATGGCATCCAATTGAGATTTTGTCAATTTGACGGTTTGTATTTTTAAAATGCCATCCCCCTTTTTCACCACCAACGAACCATTTCCGGTTGTGGTGGCGCCACTTTTTGTCGTAGCAATTTCGGATTTCGGTTGCGTTGACTTTTTCGTCTCTGTTGATGGTGATTTTGTTTGAGATATTTGTTTTTGTGCAACTGAACTAACCGATATTCTATCGTTTCCGGTATTTGTTCGTTTAACTATAATATTTTTAGGAAACTTTTTCATTGTATTTTTAAGATTAACTTTGGTCAATACCACTGGTTGTTTATTGGTCGATATCTCCTCTGCTGTCGATGATTTTTCTATTCGAAATTTAGGTGACGTGTCTGTTTGATGTTTTTTTGCACTTAATTTAAATAATTGAATGTCTTTTGATTTATTGAGAATTCGCTTTTCAGTTGGTGCAGAACTAATTGTTTGAACATTGGAAAATGTGTCTTTCTCTTCGACAACATTATCAATAACATTACGATGATCAAATTCATAATCATCTCCACCACCATCATTATTGTCATCATCATCATCATTATCATCCTCATCATCTTCATCATCGTCATTATCATTATTATCATCATCATCATCATCATCACCACCACCATCATCGTTGAATTCAGTTTGAATATTTTCATCTTCATCAATGTAGCTGACAATTGTTTGACTATTTGCTTGTGACGTAATCGTATTGGAGGACAAATTTAAGATTCGTTTTTTCGAAAATTTACTAACCGGCTCATCAATAATATACTCCTCAATCAATGTTTCCTCCTCTTTTTCATCGTCCGTTATCTCTTTTTTGATATTACGAGTTTTATTGTCATCATCGTACGCGGCCTGTTCATCGGCATGCATACAATCACTGTGATCGCTCAATTTCTGTTCAGTCGTAAAAATTAAATCACAAAATTCACACGCATACTGTTCACCCTCTGTATGCGATTTAATATGCAGTGTGACCTCATCCAAATCATTAAATTTCTCTTTGCACAGTGGACATATTAAATTTCGTGTTGCATGGACAGCAGAATGATAAATCAGTTCATCACGAGATGTGAACACATTTTCGCAATCATAGCACTTGTACGAACCGACACCGTCCTTGTGCGAACGAAGATGACGCGTCAGATGATGACTTAGTAGATAGGATTTTGGACATAGACGGCACGGATACGGTCGGCGACCAGCATGAGCCGTTAAATGACGTGCTAATTTGCTGGGTGTTGAAAAACTTTTATCACAATGTTCACATTGATACGGTTGATCTTTGGAGTGGATATTTTCGTGTCGTTCCAAACCTTGTTTAAATGCGAAACTTTTACCGCAAATTTTGCATGGAAATGGACGTCGTTTTTTGTGACGTTCCGTGTGCTTGTCCAATTCTTCTTTGGAGAGAAATGGACGTTCACAGAATACGCAAAGAAATTTTGGTTGATCGGTATGCGTTTTTTCGTGACGAGACAGTAGCGTCGATCGGGAAAATGCCTTTTTGCATACAATACAAACAAATGGTTTTTCGCCAGTATGGATGAGAGCATGTTTGCCCAAATCGTATTTACTGAAAAATGCTTTGTCACAGATGGAACACATAAAACTACGTTCGCGTACATGATTCGACATATGAATGTCCAATAGTTGACGCAACGGAAATGATCGTTCACAGTGTTCGCATGGAAAAACATTTGTTTCAACGGGCAAAGCAAATTTAATCGGATCAATGTCATCACATGTTTCAAGGATTTCGGTTATGATTTCCACATTACCCGATTCATCCGTTCGAATTATTGGTTTACTGAGAACTGGTTCAGAATTATTACCGGGTGCGTTAATATTTAAGATTTTCACTGTGTTCTTATTGAGAATTTTCGGTCGCTCCATTGGCAATGATTTTGCAATTTTCTTCATCTTCGGTGGTGGATTTTTATCTTTTTTCGCTGGTGGATCAACAATGAGGATTTCTTGAATTTTTTTTGGTGGATTCATGACTTTTTTCATCGATCTGGTTGTCGCTGGTTCGGCAATAAATATGTCCTGTTGTGGAGGATTGGAAATGGTTTCTACCTGTGTAATATCAATTTTTGAACGTTTCGGATTGGTTGTATTCTCCGATGGTGGAGCTTCTCTTTTTATGATTATTGGCAATGGAACAGTTGGCTCTTGTAACTGAAGAGAAATTAAATAAATTATTTTAAGTAGTTTCTTTTTGTACAATTATGGATCTGATTTAAGTGTTTAACTTGTCATCAATTGTATGACAAAGGAATGAAAGTTGGGCTTAGGATGAAAGGACACCGAAGTTAGCAAAGTATTAGCGTATCTCATCTTTTCAATATACGTATAAGGCAAAGCAATTAATTTTTGAATGTTCTTGACTATGAAATTGACAAGAACTATATTGTTTATAGGACAAGTAGCTAGGTATGGTAGTCTAACTATGATTTATCTGATTTACATTAAATAATGGACGTTTTAAAGAAACTTTTAATTTAAAAATTGCGTTTTGTTCGGTTATAGTGAGGAAATCCAAAAACCTGCAGAATCCTGCACTTTCTTGTCAAAATAATCACAAATAGAGTTCAGATAATTTCTGCAACGTGAAAGTTACTGTCAATCTAATTATGCAATAACAAAAATATCAGACAATTATGGAATTTTAGTACTTTTATATAATAAAAAAAAAATTACCTTCAATAATTCTGTTGGATATTTTGGAAGTTCCAATTTACTAGGCCATATACCAGTAAGTGGGAATTGTTTCAGTGCTGTATCAGCTCGTTTACACATTTGCTTGAAACGATAGCTGTGATCCATCAACAAACGACAAAAATCACATATTGTGTTTGGCATTCCATCATTTGTAAATACCTTAATAGAAGTGTTTTTTAGTTGTTTTTTGAAATTATATATAATTGTGACATTTTAATATTACCTCAATGGAAACACAAGCCATTATTTGCAGAGGTAAAGGTGCTCTGCTATTCATTCTATTTTCATTGGAGTAAATATTGCTAAGTGGCTCTTCAATAGTCATACAAAATCGACATATTCGTTTTTGTTTTAATTCATGATTTAAGTCTGTTTCGTTTGCCATTTTGAATGGTTTTAGATATCTGGACAAATTCTTCACAAATTCACTTCTATTTACACATAAATCTTAAAAGAAAAACACTGCGGTTTTTTTCACAGACAAAATGGTCTCAATTTTGCTTCCATTCTCAATGGGCACGTTCACTATAATTTATGTGACAAGATCAACAATTATATATGTCAGCTATGAATTTTTGATACGCGTTCCTGAATATTAAAGCAAACAAAGGTTATTTTAGTACTATAGAAGTATATTTCGTTCCGTTTTTGGGCATAACATTTAATACGAAAAATGGTACAATTGTAAGAAGAACACGGGTAAATTTTGAATAAAGAAATTATGGCGTCTTAAAATTATTCTCAAAAATATTTATAAAACATATTTTCATATCATTCCTTTTGTTTAAAAACTTATTTTGATATTAATTCATTTATTAGAACCATAGTTATTATCAATGTTTCTTTTATAAAAATGATTTTCTTTTAAATATAAATTTTTGAAAAAGGATCTCTTCATAACCCAAATTGAATAAGATTGAATTGAAATTTAATTTATTTTAGTTTGAAAAAATTTATTTACATGATTTTTATAGAGTGGACATTAATTCTAGAAAATTAATTGATTACTACCTAAGCTATAAAATAATGCAAATAAAAAAAACATCGACAATATTTCTAGTGAATGCGTTCGATATATGTCAAAATTGCAGTCGCAGCAAATGCTGTTCAGACAAAAATGGTGAATGTGCTCTCATATTCGATGTATGTAAAACTTTTTTTCAGATCTATACAATTTAATAAAATTGATTTTTTATGTATGAAATAATTATATTTCTGCATATTATTGACACTTTTATCAATGCCCAAACCAGTCCAGCTATTTATTTCGCGTAAAATCAAGTAAAAAACCAAATCAAAAAAGGGAGAAATACTGACTTCTCCCTGTACATTTGAATTTTCTCGTTTAACCAATGAAACAGCAAGGTTGCATGTTAACGTTATTATTCAACCAATCACAATTTAAATTGAATAAAGACGCATGCGTACTTCAAATAAAAAGGGAGAACGCGACTTTTTTCGCTCATAAACACTGCGCCATTTTGCAAGAAAGCTTCTAAGTGAATTTATTAGCACAAAAAATTTAAAAAATTTATTAAAATAAAAAGTTTTAGAACTATATTAGAGCAATGGGTGATTATCAAACTGTTACTCAAGATGCCTTAGGTGTTGCACAGTTGGAATTGCAAGGAAATCCAAATGTATTGGCTCTACGACGTCCATTCGATCCAACAGCACACGACTTGGAAGCTTCATTTCGACTAACCCGGTTTGCCGATTTGAAAGGTAGAGGATGCAAGGTTCCACAGGAAGTGTTGGGAAAACTTGTATCATCATTGCAACAGGATTACAATGCTCAGGAACATGAACATGCTCATTTTATGCATATGGCTATACCACGAATTGGCATTGGACTCGATTGCTCTGTGACCCCTTTACGTCACGGTGGTTTATGTTTGGTTCAGACAACCGATTTTTTCTACCCAATTGTTGACGATCCATATATGATGGGAAAGATAGCCTGTGCTAATGTTTTGAGTGATTTATATGCAATGGGAGTAACGGACTGTGACAATATGCTGATGTTGTTGGCAGTCAGTACAAAAATGACTGAAAAAGAACGGGATGTAGTGATTCCCTTGATTATGCGTGGGTTTAAGGTAGTTTATTTAATCATAGTTTACAATTTCTTTTACATATTCACCATTCCATTATTAGGATTCTGCACTTGAAGCAGGCACTTCAGTAACTGGCGGTCAAAGTGTTGTGAATCCTTGGTGTACAATTGGCGGCGTTGCTTCGACAATTTGTCAACCGAACGAATATATTGTGCCAGATAATGCTGTTGTTGGAGATGTATTGGTATTAACTAAACCGCTTGGAACACAGGTAGCTGTTAATGCCCATCAGTGGCTAGATCAACCGGAACGCTGGAATCGCATTAAATTGGTGGTGTCTGAGGAAGATGTAAGAAAAGCCTACCACAGAGCAATGGATTCAATGGCACGACTTAATCGTATCGCTGCCCGTTTGATGCACAAATACAATGCACATGGTTCAACAGATGTAACTGGTTTTGGTTTATTGGGTCATGCCCAAACATTGGCTTCCCATCAAAAAAATGAAGTATCATTTGTTATTCACAATCTTCCTGTTATAGCCAAAATGGCAGCCGTTGCAAAGGCTTGCGGAAATATGTTTCAATTGCTTCAAGGACATTCGGCTGAAACATCTGGTGGACTATTGATTTGTTTGCCACGTGAACAGGCGGCCGCCTACTGCAAGGATATTGAAAAGCAAGAAGGTTATCAAGCATGGATTATTGGAATTGTAGAGAAAGGTAATCGTACCGCTAGAATTATTGATAAACCAAGAGTTATTGAGGTTCCAGCTAAAGAATAGGTCGAAAAGCAATAATTCCAATGAAGTTTATGAAATGAAAACAAAAATATTATAAACATAAATTTTTTTGCCTTACACATTACTACATTGCTTCGTCAATATAATAATTTTTTAAATTTGTTTTAGTTATAAATTTGGTGAACATAAATATTTTTTTATAAATTATCAACGATTTGTGTTATAAATAAATATCTGACAAATAAAATGGTTATTCAAGTTCTAATTTCAAAAATCAAATTCCATTAACATTTTTATTTCGTATTAAAACACTGCTGCTGATATAAATCTTAAGGCCGGTTTCCACGCGTTAAGTTATTTAGTAGGTAACTAAATTTAAATTTAATTTTAAGCGGTTAAGTTAATGAAATTTGTCCCCACGTCGGAATAAGTATTTTAGTTAAGTTCATAAGTGAAGTGTCATTTAACACGTGGAAACAGGCCATTAGACTGCGTAAATAAATGAAATAATGAAAGAAAGCCATTCGACAGTTATTTATTAGCAAAAATGGTTCTTCACAAATTAAAATAGTTGGAAAGCCATTTTTTTTAAATTAACGGCAGAATATAAAATGGCCACCAAAACTATTAATTTAAGCGCCATTTTTAATTCAAATCAAAAGCATACATTTTTTTATAACATGCCGGGCTCTTTTTTTAAATGGCGCATGTACCAACCTAGTGAAGGTATTTCTCTTTTTATTAATACTTTCACTTGGAGCAATGATGAAAAGGCAAAGAACTTATTTCTAGGCAAAGGACTGCAGTTTACGCATAAATAGAAATCGTCATAATTGTGATGACAGTAAATCATCGACCATCAATCAGAGATTATAGCTATGAATTCAAAAAGATTACAAGATGCCATTTTGTTTAAATAAATATTTGAATTTATTTAACCCTTAGATTGATTTTATTAGTACATCTCAAAGTCTATTGTCCATCTATGTATGTTAATTTATGAAAACATTTCATTGAACCTGCGATGTACATACCGACTCCAATTCATAAAAACAAAAAAATGTCTATTTTTAAAACAACCGAGCGTACAAAAATAAATTTACTTCTCAGTCTCTTCAGTTCAACTCACCACGTCACACACTATTCATTATAAAATAGAAAAGCCGAAAAAGAAAAATTTTATATAAAATAAAAATGGATCAAATGTATACTGATGGATTTTTTAAAGATTTTTATATATCTGTGATAAAACAATGTACCAATGAACAAATATCGGAATATGAAAATTTAAATACGGATAAAGAACGATTCACGTTTATGTCCAATTTAAAAGCTATTCAGGAAATGAAATTCAATCCAATAATTAGATTGAAGAATGGAAACACTGCACTGGAACTGAAGCAGAAGGGTAATGCAGTTTTTCAGAAATCCGAATGGGGTCTTGCTTTGGACTATTACAGTAATGCTTTAGTAATGACGCCGAGTGATAATGGTAAGTATTCCGTCCTTATCCAGTTTTCATATAATAAATTTGTGATTTCAATACATTTTTTAGAGGAGGACATTGCAATAATTCTTGCAAATCGATCGGCTGTTTTATATCATCTGAAAGAGTATCATTTGGCCATTGTCGATATTCAATTGGCTATACCAAAATATCCAATAGAAAAATTGTATAAATTGAAGGAGAGATTGGCAAAATGCTATTTGGCAAAAAATGAATTTTCAAATTCAGTTAATGCTTTTAAGTGAGTAAATATTTATATGTAAAATTTATTTATTCATTAAATAACACTAACAACTGCGACCATCCTACCCTCCTTTTGTCTTGTTTTTTTTTCAAATTTTAAGACAATACATTATCTTTATATACCAACATGAGTAAGACGGGTGGAAGAAGCGACCGCCAATCCTTTAAAGTTTTGACTCATTTAAGGATTCCCGTATAATTAGATTTCCGCTAATGACTAACATTTTCTATTCATTTCAGAGAAACAATTCAAAGTTTAGATACATCTAACCTTCCGTTCGAAATGAGGGCTAAACTGGAAAAGGATGCACAAATAATGTTGAAAATACTAATCAATAAACAAAAACTCGAACCAAAACTTAAAGATGGTGCGATTGAAAAAAATCGTACAGGCGTTAGAACCGAACTTAGTTCATCGGTATATTTTGATTACAACATCAATGAAGGACGATTTGCAAAAGCCAAAAAAGATATAAAAATTGGTGAGAAAATTTTAGTCGAAGATCCACACTGTGCTGTATTATTGCCAAATTTTTCTAAAACTCATTGTCAGCACTGTTTTTTAAGGTGAGTATACAAATTTAGTTTAATTGTATTTGCATAGTAATTAAAAAAAACAAATTTTGAGTAATTAGGGTTGAAACAGCAATTTGATTTTATTATCGGTATTTGCTATAGTCTTTAATTTAATAGTTTTATAATAATAATGTTCAGTCATTATACAAATAAAGACTTTCTCATAGTTAAGTGAAGCATCCCATCAAATGTTGACCGGTAATTTAAGTTTTGTAAACTAAGGATTAAAAATAATTATAATTGTTCTGAAGTTTTATTTCGCTTAACATTTATTTAACAAAATTTTGGAAGGATCAATTGCTAAGAATTATGCTGCATCATGTTATCAAATAATTTGAATGGCAGCTGTGAATGGCAGTACTTTTGAAAAAGTAAAGAAATTTAAATACTTCGGTGTAGAATTCTCCAGTACTGAGGATACATCAGTAGCAATTCCTGGAAGAATTGCGGCAGCAAACAGGTGCTAATTTGTGCATGTTATTATCCAGAACATAAAAATGAAAAATGTACAGAACACTTGTACGTCCAGTACTGTCCTATGGATGCCTAACCTGAACTTTAAAAATAGACGACTGTTAATAACTGTATCCATTTTCGAAAGAAAAGTATTGCGTAAAATCTATAGCCCTGTAAAGAACGAAGATGGCACGTATAGGACAAGGTACAATTATGAGTTGGAACAGCTTATAGAAGACGAGAATGTAATTCCCTTCGTCAAGTCGCAGAAGATTCGCTGCTAAGGACATTTAATTTGGATGCAAGAGAGTAGAATGGTAAAAAGAGTCTTCGAGCATAAGTGTTATGGCAACAGAAGGAGATTTAGACCAAGGAATAGATGAAGCGATGACGTCAAAGCTGATCTTAACATTATGAACGTAAGAAACTGAACGAGAGCGGCCAATGATCGAGTGGAATGCGGACGAATTTTAGCGAAAGCCATCAAGAACTGCAATGTTAAAAGGATAATAATAATTACTAACAAAAAGATAGATATTTTGAAAATACTTTGCTTAGAAAAATAATGTCTCTAAGAAAAAATGGCGACAAAAAGGGACAAAGTAAAAATCTAACAGTTTTATTAAATTGAATGAAAATAATCCCGTTCTATTAACTATAATTACATTTTATTAATCGTTGAATAAACAAATTTTGTTTTTAGAACAATAGCTCCATTGCCATGTTCACATTGTGCAAATGTCATTTTTTGCTCGAATGATTGCAAGACTACAGCAATGTCCACATATCACAAAACGGAATGTGGCATCCTATCGCTACTTTGGAGTTCTGGATGTTCGATCAATTGTCATATGGCACTGCGAATCATTTCACAACAAAATATCCAACACTTTACTGATATCGAAGAAGATTTGTTGGATGATTATGATTTTGAGAAGACTCTGAAGTATCTCTTCATTAAAATTAACAAACAAATAATGTCGCTAACATATCATATTTTTCAGATTACCCCCAACAGACTATAGAACAGTATACAATCTTGTAAGACACGAAGATTCCCGGAAATCAAGTTTTCCTCAGTATGCAATTATGTCTAATTTCTTAGTGTATTGTCTTAAAATTGGAAAATACTTTCAAAAGTCAAATGAACATTTTGACTTTATTGGTGGTTTGATCTTAAGAAATTTACAATTTCTCCAATATAATACCCATGAAGTGTACGATATGCGACACATTAAAGGAAAAACAAATTTACCAAAAACTGTCTTTATTGGTGGAGGACTATATCCGACATTGGCACGTTTTAATCATTCATGTAATCCGGGTGTGGTCAGGTAAGTAAACATATAAAAAATTTTATGTATGTGCCCAAAAAACCTAACTAAATTATTTTTTTAATAGATATTATAAAGGAACATCCGTTCATGTTCATGCCGTTGCAGATATAAACACTGGATTCATTATTGCTGAAAACTATGGCCCAATTTACAGTCAAAATCCATTGGAAGAACGACAACGAAGCTTAAAAGATTTGTATAAGTTTGATTGCAATTGTCAGCCATGTGATGAAAACTGGCCTCTTTACGATAATTTGAACGATACTGTTATACGTTTTAAGTTAGTATTTGTCTTTCTGTGCAGCCCCATCCTCTTTTGACCTTGTCTTATGCACATGATTATAATTTTTCCAATTACTTTTGTTTGCATTTCTTATCTGGAGCTTCGAGCTTAGAACTTAGACTTAGTCTTTATATAAACTATAAATCCTATGTCTTTTTAGTATCAAGATCACACTTGCCGGAAACACTTCAAAAATCACGCCAATTATTGTTAATACAGATTAGAAACTTTTTTGTATATTATTTTTTTCTTGAGACTTCAATAGAGTTTTAGCATTATGCTCAAGTCTCTCAAATTAATATAGTTAATAAAAAAAAAACGAAGTTTTGAAAGAATTATACTAGTATGTAGTAGTTTTTAAAGTTGTTTTCACCTTCTAACTTGATCCGAAACAGCTTTCAGAAAGGTAAAAGAAAATAAATGGGTTAAATATATGAGTTAAAAATTGACGAGCAAGCAGCTCGCAATTTTTGTATTTACGTACTTCTAAGCCTTCAACAAAGAATAAAATTATTTGAATGAAAAATGTTCCTTCTACTTTAAAATTTCTCAGAATTTTCTTTAAATTTAATATAAATACGATTTTGCAGGTGTGCTGCAAATTGTGGTAATTCCCTCAATATTCCAACAGATTGCACAGAATTTATGGTGAAATGTAATAAATGTAAACAATTTACAAATATCTTAAAAGGACTCAAAACATTGCAGGTAATTCAAACTAATATAAAATTTTGAAAATATAATTAACTAAGCACATTTTCGTCAACTGAATTAGAATTTTGGAAAAATTTGGTTTTGTTATTTTGAGATCTTCCTTCGGCACAACGGCCCCTGAATTTATCCAATTTTCTGTTTTTTTTTTTTTTTTTTTGGATAAAATGATGTTTTAGAGGAAAACTTTATTAGAAAAAGTTATAGAAGGTTAAAAACTACATTAAAATATTGTAATTAAATTTTGCACTAGGGTGCACCGTTACCAAGGTATTCGACTTTTTTCTTGAGTAGACGACCAAAAATCAAAACGTTGTGAAACAAATGTTCTTCGTGATAAAAAAAGACAAAAAATGTCACTTATTAGAATTTCGAAATCTTAAAAAAAAAAAATTCCATACATCGAGCAAACCAACATTAAAAAACGAACCATTGTCAAGGAAAAAGTCAAATATCTTAATAACGGTGCACCCTAGTGCAAAATTTTATAACTTTTTCTAATAAAGTGTTCCTCTAAAAATTGAATTAATGCCGGAAAACAACATTTTACCCAAAAAACAATCAATTGCATAAATTTTGGGGCCGTTGTGACGAAGGAAGATCTCAAAATATCGAAACCAAATTTTCAGGGTTTTTTAGACTCAAGGCAACTTTTTTCCAATGGTACAATCCTTGCAAATCAACTTGAATTTTTCCCATACAACAACGTCTCAGTCTAGAATCTCTCCTATATTTTGTTTGATTTGCTCAAACAATAGATATCTTACTCTAGGACTACATAATATACTGTCAAAATTTCAGCTTCAACCTTTCAGCTGAAATTACCAACGGACGGACGAACATGCATATTTCGACTTAGAATTTCACGACAAAGACAATGGTGTTCGTTTTTTTTTCTACGATGAATATTACAAACTTCGTACCAAAGTAATAATACTCTTAGATTAACATCATACGGGTATAAATATAACTCCCAATACTGTTGAGAGATATTTTTAAATAAATGATCAATCTGTGTTAGAATAGATAATTTTGGGTCATCGAAGTTATCTGTCACATAGATAAATCTACAAAAAATATGAACCATTATGTAGATTCTGTAACCTCTAAATATCAAAAATATTCCTAGACAGTTTTCCTAGATACGGTATAAAAATGTAATTTTATTTTAATTCTATAATTACAGGATACTGACAAATTGAATGAGATTGCCAAAAAATTAGCTGATTCCGGTGAATATTCAAAGGCCATTAAAAAATACGTGGAACTATTCACAATGATGGACGAATATCTTGTACCACCATTTAGGGAATATTCCAATTGTCAACAATCTCTAAAGGAATGTTTACTACATTTTGGAAATATAAATAATCATTTTAAAGATTAATTAGATTAACCAGTTAAGTTAGATATACTCAAGTATGTACAATTGTACAAAGATAATAACGTTTTTTCTCTTAATCTTTTTTTATTCACACAAACAATTACAAAACGTAATTTAAAATGAATTAGGACCATGTTTGATGTTATTATCGATGTACGCGAACCGAGTCGGTTTGTTTTTTAATAATTATTTTGCTACATTGGTTAAAATTAATTTTGAATTATTTGTATTGTTAACATTATTTTTTATTATTATAGCCAGTTCAATTGAGATTTACATCTTGCATATTCTGATGGGGATCTCTTGCGCCTTTAAGCGCAAATAAAATTATGGATTAGTTTTTTTCTTCCTATATATATATATATATATATATAACAACCAATAAACATTTTTAACTAACCGAATGCCACATGCACGAAAAATTGATTGTAAATATCGAGAACCATTCATAAATGTACTAGAAAAACATTTTGTTTTCGGTTGGGCGTGGGTGAACATGTGCAATCTAGAGAACACTATATCACTTATTATTATTAGTGTTGGAATAGATAGAAAATAGAAAGAAATCACACAGATGCGTTCATTAATTCAAATTTGAAACAGATTTTATCGTTCAATTCAAACTTAACAATCGATTTCGTTTAATAAATAAATTGAAAAAAAATTTACACAAATAAAAATTTTTCTGGAATGCTCAAAATTGGACTGCGTTAATAAAATATATTTTCCAATCAGGGCTGAATTTTTCATACTTTTGAATTATTAACGGTACCGACGGCATCGTCACGGTTATAATTATTAATGCACAAAATGTAATAACATGGTTAAAAGTTTTACGACTAACATTACATTACACACTGGTCCTTCGAAAAAATCAAAATCGAATAGTATTATTTTGTAGAATAAAGATACGAAAAACTTATTCAAAATAGAAAAAAAAGTTTTCTTAGTTGGGTGGATTATTGGTGGGACGTGAGAGGATAAATTAAAATCAGTCAAAAAAGAAAAACCAAAAGAGATAAATAATATTTTCTAGCGCATTTTTGTAATATATTTTTATTATTTTTTCCGCTCAGTAGACGATAGTATCCTTTTCACTATAACAATGTTATTTAATTTATAACCAAATAGGACAATTTGCTTCATTTTGCAAACACCACTGGGGCTGAAGTGCCTCAGCAGCAATGCCATTTTCAACAAAACGTTCACGTTGTATTAGTATACGCGGTTCAGCGAAACGAAACGATGTGTTTGGTGCCGACCATAGTAATTCGGCAAAAGCAATACCACGCGGCCACATGCGACCATCCAATGCCTGTTCATCAGCTTGTTCTGACCAAAGGGCAGCTTCACCACCTATAGAGATATAGTGTTGGATTTATTTTTCTAATTCTATTTAAATATTTTGTTTTTAATAAAATACCAAGAATTTGCGAACGATACGACTGCCCAAACATGAGATTATTTTGATAGATTTTATGCCAACCACTATATGGAGCACACCAATTATTTCCTTCACCAGTCCACGATTCATAGCCACAGTCCAAATATAAAGTGTCATAATTTGAGATAATTATTTGAAAGCCTTCTTCGAGAAGTTGTCCAATTTGTTGATCAGTACCAGTTGTCCAAACCTGTTCATTTCTATAATTAATACTTACTAGTTACAAAGATAAATATATACTTGTATAATGTATCTATCCTTGTCCAAATACGTTGTTAAATATGGCTTTTCAGTAAGTGTACTAGTCCACAATATTATTTTACTCTTCCTTTTCGACACTTTATCCAATCGCTCCAAAGCATTATCCTGAAAATATCCCCATAGTTTCATATAGTCGTCTGTCTCTAATCCCCAACCTCTATCAGTCATCCATTTTCTTAAATCATCACTGGTCTGCCAACAATATGTTGAAACTTCGTCGCCACCCATATGAAATATTTCGGGATAATTAAACATTTCAACCATTTCTCGATAAATATCTTCCAGCACATTGTACAATTCATCTTTCGATGGATTCAATTGACCGCATGGTGCTTCTTGACAATACAATGGCCATGGTTGGGCATTGAAACAAGTGGTCAGATTTGTGAGTTGCCAACCTTCACCAACATGGGCTGGTGCATCAAACTCTGGTATCACACGAATTCCTCTATTGTATGCATATTCCACAATCTATCAATATGTAAGATAATCTGATAAATTTTGTAATTATGTACTTATTAATGAAAGAATTCATACCGCAGTTACATCTTTTGCTCTATAAATTTTGGTTTTTGAATAAGCTCCGAGTTTTGCCAAATAATCATGCGATTTAATGATTAATGGGAAACTATGTGAATCGGTTATGTGCCAATGAAAAACGTTTAATTTAACCATAGCCATAGCGTCTGAAAAAATTATTTTTGCTGCATTACTTTAGTTTTGAAAACTTTGATTTTATGGTTTGCTCATTACGCGTGTCTGTGCATTTATATGGCATAGAAGTTCTAGATATTAGAAGGGCTTAAAAGCAATATTTTGAGGGAATTAATTTTCCATTTCCATAATCGTCTCATGTGCAGTGCCTAAGTAATATATAATAAATATCTATGTTTCAGTGGCGTTCCGTAGATAAAATATATGGTGTGTCACAAAGTTTTATGAACTTTGAATGGTTTTTTTAAAAGCATGCAATACAAAACGCAGTCATAAACATATTTACAAATAAAAAAACTATTTCATCTATCGTTGTATAGTTTCCGTTAATATATTGTCTATAAGTCTTTTTTTACAGGGATCACCAAACTATATTTTAGACGTATTTTTACTTTACACAATGAAAAAATTCACAATCTCATTTTTTGAAAGCACTCTCACGCTTCTAATGCCAAGAATAAACTCAACATATAGAATCTATTCAGAAAAATGGCTTCTTTCACAGTGTAGAAGCCTTCGTTATGGGAGGGAGAGATAACGAAGTAGAAATATTTTGAGGAATTGGGAGTTTCATGCTTCTCCTGTAGTAAATTAACCAAATCGGCGAAATGGAATCGGGAGTGTGAAGAATGAATTTAAATTGTTGTTGAAATATAAAATCACCTAAAATATATAATGGCCCAAAGGTAGTATATCTGATAGGTATTACAATACCTCCATTTCATTTTTAACACTACCTCGTTTTGATCTTATACGATATACGTAATTAAAAGACATATTTGATAAAAATACTTACCAATTGTTCGCTTAATTGCCTTTACCGAATAATAATTTCGACCGGTATCCAAAGAAATGCCTCGATGTGGATAGATTGGTCCATCCTCAATTTCAAATGTACTGCTAATCTATTATAAAATTGTAATATTCAATTAGATTATTGATTAGTATCGTTTTGTTATTGATTTATTATATCTTTAATTAATTGACAATACCTCGCTTTAGGACGAATGGCACTTTTTAAATTTCTATAAAATCATTTATTCCTCTATTAGGCTAAATATTGTCAAAACACTCACCAATAACTGATCCGTTACGTCATCATACAAAATAAGCTGTGCCAATGTTTCAAGTGCATGACGAGCACCAAAAATTGTTGCCGCCTTTATTTCGATTAAAATTTCATTTTTCGGTAAAATGCCAAACATCGAATATGTTTCGTCGACGTCCATCGTCAATTTTGTCACATTACTCTGTACAAATATGTCAATAATCATATTCGTTTTCTTCACCTCATTCGAATCTTTACTCTCTTTCGGTATTTTAGATTTAATTTGATTTTTAAATCGTTTTTCATTTACTTTCCAAAATTCTTTTGCCCCTGTTGAATTATTTTTACGAAATTTTATCGAACTTGTTTTTATTTCAATAAATTGTGGCTGGGCACCGGTAACAATTTGTCCAGTGGCTTTTGGCCAAAAATCTATATTGTCAATTTGACCGCAAAATTGACGACAACGCAACAGTCCCATAGCTTCGGTGGCATTAATAGTTTCGTCAAAGATTACTTTTGTACAGAGACCATCGATACATTTGTACGTCCAGATGGGGCTAAAATAGGAAAACAAAATTTTATGCCGAAAATGTTTTAATGTGTCTCATAACATTTCAAGTACGTATGTACTTACAATTTGAACATGTTGGATTCATCATACTCGTCTTCATTAGCAAACGTTCCAGTTATGGATATTGATATCAAAAAGATGAATGTGAAAAAATATTTCACAGGTAATAAGAAGTTTTTCATTTTTTTCTCGTTTGTAGTACCCAACATTCACTATTGGCCATCAATTTTTGACTAACTATTTTGTTTTACCTGATGAAGATTTTTGGTCCGTTATCGCTCTATTCAGCTATTGATAATAAAAATTATCGCCAAAAAAAGCACATGAACTTCAAAATTTGCGATACCATATTATGATGATAGATCGATATCAACATTTTTTGTTCAATATGTGTGGGAATGTAGGTAGGGTATTTAAACAAAATACATTTCACTAAGATTAAAACTTTCTCTGTATTATTATATAATTATGTATGATAAAATATTTAGCTAGATCACCGGTCGATTTCACTTTCTACGGATGTGTTTATCACTGATAAGGGTATTTTGAACAATATATAACAAAAAGCCGATCAACAACTAAGGAATATATTCAATATTTATTTGACTTTTCCTAGTATAGAGGTGATAGTGTGAATGTTTAATGGAAATGGAAAGATGAAATAACAAATGAAACAATCTACATAAAGTTCTGAGAATTAAGATATCCGTTTGTAAAGTTTAAGCATAACAACGTTGTTGGTATAGGCACTGGAGTGTACTCTATAGGCTATGCCACACGCTGTTGTCATTGGGCGCCCAAAACAGGTTTTATATGCAATTTTACCCTTTACCTTACATACGTTTTGCCTGTATAACCTGTTTTGGGCGCCCAATGACAACAGCGTGTGGCATGGCCTTATGAGTTCTTTATTGAGGTTTATTTATTTCCATTTTTATGTTACATGCATAGGGCAATTAACCCTATGTAATTATAAATATCCCAATACTCTAGTACTCCTAGTACGTGTATTACGATATTTAAAAAAAAGGATAGATAGCCATAGGATAGATGAAGCCAATAGATTTTCTCTGGTTCGTAATACAAAATTTATATACATTTATCTGAGCGTTTTAGATTGTTTCATATCATTTAAAGTCTATTTTCGTTATCTACGCCAAGGCCAAAGTATTGTAGTTTTCTTAGTAGATACATTGCCACTGTAGATAAAAAAAATACATCTGAGAGAATTACTTTAAAAATCAATCAATCAACTGAAAATATATTTACTTCGAACAAATAATAATAATCAATTGCTATGCAATTTGGAATTTACATAACACTTCAATTTCGTTTAGTACCGCTAATATATTACTAATATATTTAAGTGTACATACTAGATATTGTTGAGAATGGTATGAAAAAAATATAAAAATTTACATTACCGAAGAGATTCACCTAAATAAATAATATTCTAATATCTTATAATAATATCTTCATAATCTTAAACTATAGTAATTCAAGTTCTATGGTCATTTGCTAAAATAGCTTAAGTGAACAAGGGAAAAAAAAATTTTTTGTGAACTTAAATCCCCCAAATAATTTTTGTTGTTGAAAAAAAACCCATAACAATAACATTTCTGTTAATTTAGTTTAAAAATGGAGGTATATGGCTATAAGGCTTCATTCACTGCGACCTGTTAGATCTATAGTGAGTCCTCTGCTGTATTCACAAATTTATATGACATTTATGGGTGGAGGGCTGGAACCCGGATTCTGTTTCTGTATGACTACAGTTATTTGTTAACAAATGGGAGTCACTTACATATATGACTCGAGTCATAAAGAAACAGACTCTGGGGGCCGTACTGCTGATGAAGTTGAACCCACCCACCGTTAGTTATTGTAACTCATATATAAAATGAGAATAAAAACTTCACTTCGCACATTTTTATATGAATTTAAAATACAGAAAGTGTTTGTTCTTTGAAATACACAAAATACCCGTCATTATGTACACAAATTACACGTCACATTTGTTATATGAATTTGGAAGAGTGTAGATTGTTTCAGTAAAAACAACACAAGCTTTGTAGTCTCAATTGGCAGCCTTTTTATTGACATATACATACGTATTAATCTTTTCATACGCTAAATCTTACAATAAACAAATCATAAAACCAATAAAGAAGAAATATCGCTACGCTGATTATAATATACCCGTATGAGTACTTGTTTATTATCTACGGCTTTGTCCCGTGTCTATTTTGTTTCATCTTATTTTGTAGAGCAAATATATAATATATTCTAAAATTGAATACAAATGATTAAAAACCCTAGAAATAACATAAAATTAATTGCAGTTCTATAACGGTAGGTCGTGGAACTTTTTAGTATATGTATAGAATCTTCATTTTTGTATTTTCTATAATTATTGTTATATTCAATTTTTCAACATTCCGACTATCTTTGGAGTAAATGAATGGTTTATGCACACTGTACCACAGCTACCCCTATATTTAGACCGATTTGCTCCAAAAACAACAGAGATCTTACTCTAGGACTACATAACAAACTTTCAAAATTTAACCTTTCTAACTTCAGCCTTTTAGCCAGAATCTTGATCACGGACGGACGGACAGAAATGCATATTTTGACTTAGAATTTCAAGAGAGACAATGGTGTTAAAAAAAATTTTCTACGATGAATATTAAGTTACAAACTCCAAACCAAAGTTACAATGCCTTTTGATTAACATCATACGGGTATAAAAATATATGTAGGTCAATTCGAACTTTATCAATTTTAACGTCAAATAATTGACTTTAATTATCCACAAATTAGTTAATTAATAAAGATAAACAAATTTTAAATGTCCATTTTTCAGTGGTTACCTTTATCGTATCGTATTGAGTTTCCTCTTAACAAACATCATGAAACACAAACATTTTTAATTCATAATTGAAACTCATCAACTGTAATTATTTTTATTCTATAAAATTGTTCTGGATATTTAAATTATATTTTTAATTTATATAAAAAAAAAATATATATGATTATCGTGAGGACATAGGAGGCATAGCCGGCATCCCACCAGGAGATAAATTTGTTGAACCAGGACCAAGCAACACCTAAGCAAAATCGATTACGTGGTAAACAGACATGATATTATTCCGTCGTAAAGAAAACTCACCTGTTTTTGCTGGGTTCTTTCCAGCTCTTCCATTTGAGCTCGTTCTGTTTCAAACAAAATCGGTGCAAATAAAATCATCGAACTAGTAAAGAATATCCAGGAAGCATTACAGGAAAATTTGTATAATGTTTTAGCGGTGCTTATCGAAAAATTTGTTGTTTTTCCGCACAAATTTTGAACAGCATCGGGAAACATTTCCGTTAATCCCCATATTCGCTCTGAAAGTGTTTCGTCCGGTTCCTATGGATGGTTAAATATTTCTGCATTAATTTTGTTGGTAAGAAATTACTACGAAAATATTATTGCAGTAATTTTACAATTTTTATTGTCTGGCGAATAAAAAATTAAATATGGTTACATTATAGGGGATTATCAGTATCGGGCCATTTATCGTTCCACGAGGGAACATAGATTATTATTAGATCTTCATGGAAAGTTCTATACCAAATGAAGTAAACTTCTGTCATCATTACATTTTATCTAAAGAATTGAAATAAACAGAAACCATCTGACATTCAAATAATCTATTAAAGATCTATTAAAGAAGAAAGAAAAACATGGATATTCTTTCAAAGAATATTCTTCCTATGTCAAGCATTTTATAGAAATGATTTTGCTTGTGAGATAGTTTAATCTAAAGCTTGCAATTAGCACAATCATTACACTTTTCAGAACTTTTCCATCCAATCTCTTGCTCTTGTCTCTTGGTTTATTAGGATAAATCAACCAAAAATTTTAGCTGAATTATTATCTTCAGCATTATATTGGCACTGCACCCATGTCAGTAATTACCTCCAAATAAGATTTCAAGACGTATAGCTAAAGTCTCACACTATACTATTTCTACACAAAGAATGTTCTTAGTAAATGATCAATGAGTGAACCAAGAATTAACAGTTATTGGAAGGAAGTACCAATTATTTTGACACTTTTGTTTATGAAGGCAATTCAAATCCGAAAAAGTTTCTATTGAAATTGATTTTATTATTATTGTTGAAAATTTATACAGACATCAGAATTTAATGCTTAAATATACTTTAGTGATTAGACTTGAGACTAGCGTCTAACATTATGCCAAAATACTTAGCCTTTTTACTAAAAGCTATCTGTCGCAGAACATTGAACAATGTTCTTACAAGATACTAGAGTATTATTATTCTATATTTATATAGGCAGTAAATATTAATTTAACCTAAGAATTAAAATAAGATAAAAAAACTCGAAGAATATGATTTCTTGAAATAGTAACCCTGTCCTTTTAAAAATAAAAAAAAAATATGAATAAGATAAAAAAAAAATAACTGCAATTATGTAATCAACTCCAAAAAAAAAAAACTTATGGAGAATCAAAATTAACAATTCTCATCACATAATATACTTACATCAGCGTATTCATCTTTGGAATTATGTTCCTTCAGTGCTAGTGTATCTCCCTCGCTAACTATCTGTTAATAAAAATTAGTTTTACTTAGATAAAAATGAATAAATTATTGATTTTCAGAATCAATACCTCATTTGCTCGTCGTTCCGGCGTTTCATCTTTGCTATCACCCAATGACGACATTCCACTGTCTTTGTCTTTTTCTATTATTTCAAGTTCAGGATCTGAATCCATTTAATACATATATTAATATAACAATTATTATTAGATATAATAATGAGTTTTAATTCATTCAAAACAATAATTTAATTTCCAAAAGTCAATCGTTGGGAGACAAGAACAAGAAAGAAAAAGCGTTTTCTAAAATGTCGGTGCTGCCAGTTGAAGAATTTTTTTATTGTTATAATCAGAATTAAGCAGCCACTCTATGTTAAATATTTTTGTAATTGATGAACAAAACAATACCATTTAATAGAGAAATTTTGTTTACCGTTACAAAATAGCGAAAAAACTAATAAACAAATACAGACATTTTTTTAATTTAAAATATGAATGAAATAAAAATAGAATTACAGAAGGTAATGTAGTTAAAAAAATAAAAAGTTAAATATTAAAATTTATGATTCATGAAGACTTTATAATTGGTGCTGCCAGAAATATATAAATAAAAGTCGGCTTATGGATTTATGTAGCGGCTACTCTATAAAATCTACTATAGTGGTGCGACAACCTGATTGTTGAAGAGTTATTATTCGTTTTAAACGGTGGTGGCTC
>JANSTT010006103.1:0-28461 GCA_026745375.1 Platyura marginata
TATGTATATATTTGTGTATATATATATAGAGTAAAGCTAGCTCAGGGTACCCCAAACGCGTAATATATTCCTCCAGTCTCTTAATTCATTTTTTATTTATTTTCATCTGCTTTAATATTTTTATGTTTTCATATTATACCTACACACCACCTACCCAGTAGCTCTATTTATAGAGGAGCTGTAAAAATATTGTACCTCTTACCTATCCTTATATATGTAGAAAGACTTTTTGTGGAGAAAAAGCTTTTTCCTTTTTTTGTTTTTTTTTGTTTTTTTGTTTTCTTCTCTTTTTGGTAATCAAAGGATAAGAAAACACTTTTCTTCTTCATCAGTTAATAACAATATGTATGTGATTTACCTAACGTTTGAATAAAAAATTGTGATGGATGTGTAAATATTTCATTGTACATACACCCATCCCTCGATTTGCATGGCACTTAAATTACACGGTTTCGCTTTAACATGGTTTTCAAATTTAAAAAAAAAAATCTTTATTGTTTTATTTCGATTATACATTTTGTTTTGTGTATTTACCGACGCACATGTTTCACAAAATCGATTCCGTAAAGTGCCGAATAGATACCTCCCACAATAGTGTACCTATACCAGTGGGTATACCATGGGTATATGGGTACTATTTGGATCTAATCTCATCATTGCCATTGATGAGAAATTTTGAGAAAAGATAAAAATAAAAAATACGGCGATAATTTTGCTGTCAAATACAAAGTTTGTAGTTAGATAATAATACTACTCGGACAAACTGTCAAACGACAACACTAAGTGTTGTATATAGAAAGTGTCGTCATATATATTTTGTACTGTAGAGTGCCGAATAGTATACCTCCTCAAATAGTGTACCCTGGTATACTATTTGGATTCATTTATCAGGGTTAAAAAGTAAGATTTACTATGGTATTATAATTGGCACTGTACGGTACTTTGCATTAAATGCACTTATTTCACAAACGCATTCTTGTGTCATTCCCTTTGACATTTAAAATACGAGAAAGGGTAAAAAAAATATCTTTTATAATATTTTACTACATATTATAGCCCAATCGGCTTCGCGACTTAGCTTTCAGTGTAATTAAAATCTCCATTTTTTCATACAATCCTTGTCTCATTTTACACGGTTATTATGAACGTATATATGAATTATCCTTATATTCTTTGACTCAATGTACACGGCTTAGAATTTAATTCCAATTCTTCGTTTTTATATGCAAGCTCTGTCTCGTTTTACACGGTTTCGATTTGGACGATTTCATGTGGAACGTATCTACCGTGCAAATCGAGGAATGGGTGTATTATGAAATTTAAGTACAATTGCTGTTCGAAAATAATGTTTTTTTTTTGTTGGAAGCATTCCATATAAGCCAATAATTTTTATTCCCGTATGAGCGAGCTTCAAAAGGTATTATAACCAGAGTTTGTAAAAAACTTTATAGAGACCAGTAGGTCGAGTCTAACAGGATTTCTACACCGTTTTACAAAAAAAATCATCTTTTTAAATATATATACAGTCCTATTCTGCTACAATTCAAAAACTGCTAGTGACAGCAGTCATTTTTGGTTTTTGGTTGTTTGTTACCGAAAAATTATTGTGATGAAGTTTTGTGCCCCATAAATGTTATATGATTGGTTTGCACCAATTACAATAAGGAAATATTTTCTTCCAGAATACACTTTTTCTTTTGGAAAACACAAATCGCGCTCAATTGAAATAATTTTTTATTTGAAATGTCACATTGTCACTGGTTTTTGGCTTTAAAACCAAACGCTACGCTATCATTGGTTTTTGGATGTCACAAATGTTTCGCGAATTGCATTTTTGGTGACAAAACAATCAAAAACAAAAAACGACTGCTGTCACTGGTTTTTAGCTGTCATTGGATTGTCGCAGAATAGGACTGTAAATGATTTCCACGGTCTTTAGCTAACAATATTGACAGTCAAAAGAGAATCAAAACCAAATAGAAAATAAAATGCCTATTTTGTATGTACAAAAAATAAATTTAATTTAAAGTAGACGAGTGAACCTATAGTACATCAGGGTTTATTTTATGTGATACCAAATGCAGTGCAGTCGAAATCAGGTATCAAAAACCCAGTATACAACCACTCGAATTGATTTCCTCTAAATGGCCTACTTAAAAACGGTGGTTGATCGCACTTCTTTAATTTTTTTGATGTTGATAAATATGTGTAATAATCAATAATAACAAATCGTCTCACGTCAACAAATGTCATCTTAAAATTCATTGCTAGCACTGGGTGAATGAATGAAATTAGCTAAAAAATGCGTGTTTGAGTGTCAGCACCCCGAAATCCTAGTGCCAGCAAGCACAGAGTGCTAACAAACACTAGTTCTAAAATTGGAGTTTAAAGGCCTTGAATAAATGCATAGGAGTGCTAAACACTAGTTCTAGCTCGAAAGTTATCGAATCCGAGTGGTAGAACTAGGTAAATAATTGGCCGTTAAAGTTAAACCAATTCGAAAAAATGATTAATGGTGAATGAATGGTGTCAAAAACAATGATCACCATTTATGAGAAACAAAAAAAATAAAAGTTTTTTGTTTTTGTCATTTTATCGAAATTTTGATTTTTAGTGTGCGAAAAATCTAAAAGACAACATTAAAAAGCACGTGTTTTTCGAAAAATTTGTATAGGAGGGGATCGAAGAAGTGAGCTTATTTGCAATACCAAGTAGTTCACAAAAAAACGATGTTGCCAAAATTTCAAGTCGCTAGCTCAACGCGCTCGAAAGTTAGCGTGTATAAAGGCGAGCGAGTCAGCGAAACTACCAAAATTTTTATTGCAGTTTTACAATTAAAAATGTCCAAAACGTGGACATTTCACAAAAATTTCGATTTTAAATTTTTGAAAAATGAAAGTGACCAATCCTTCCACTTATTTTTTAGTGTGTGGAAGCAAAAATTAAATGTCTGTGCTTATCTATAAATCTATAAATTCTACAAAGTCCATCAATAAAGGAACAAATTCAAACCCAGTTACCAATTTTCATGTTCATTTGATATTTCATTTATTATTATCACCGAATTTTATATTTTCTCTCACAAAATGAACTACTTTGGCAGTTCATTTGTGTTCATCGTTAATTAATTTATACTTAAATGTCTAGATATGTGTTGTGTACCAATAAACCTACAAATATGAACAAAAATACATTTACAATTTATAGTTTTGTTTTTTTTTTTCATTTATAATAAAATGTTAACAGTCATACAAAATGTCTATACAATAATTTATACTTAATAAGAAAAATGAGCATAAATATAAATTTGGATTGGATTTGCCAAAAATTTCTATACAAAAATATTTAAATTTTCTTTCATCTAAATTTTTTTTTTTTTTTAAATATTAAAATAATTTGTTTTGTATTTGTATCATTTAAAATCCTAATGATAAAGGATAACATTTGTATATTTATATTTGACTATTTTAGTTAAAATTTAATCTAATCAAAAATACCTACAATAACTGTTTGTTGTTGTAAATTTAATTTACATTTACATGATTAATATGTTATTGATATTTCTTCTGTTGCCTTAAATTAATTTTAATTTAAATTTAAATCTAAAGAATATACAAATTATTACATATACGTATAAGTGATTCTCTTAATTGATATATTTTTTTTTAATAACTTGGCAACGTCATTGAGCGAATTTTCACCCGTCTTCCATTTTGTTTTTGTAAACATGAGCAAATAAAAACATCCAAGTTTATATCATTTTTCTATTTCCATATTCTTATTGATTATTATTTTTAAATTAATTGGTTGTTAAACACAATGTAAGAAATGCATTCTTGGTTTGAACTTGGTTAAAAGTGACCTAGATCAATTAGTACTACACATAATGAAGCGTCATCTCTGACTATTAATTTAGTACAATTTTAAATCATTTCACTGTTGAAATGTTTGCTGTTTACCCAAACCATAAATGGTACATAGTTTTCAATAAGTAACCTCCTCTTAGACCACGGTTTAAGTTTCGATTAGTGCGTAACGTTTTTTTTTTTTGAAAATGCCTGCTACCTCTTGATAATCCGTGAGTACGGCCCCGTATCATTTTTTACTTAGAGATGCTTAAAAATCAATCTAGGCCTAGGCTTATTATGTATCCCGGCATATCATTTTGATATCCTTAGCTTTAAAAGGAAAAAGGTTTAGGGGGGCTGTGGGACTATTGACCCATCGCCTGAAAGATCTATTATGGATGCCTCTTCTGAGGTTTAAATGGCCTCGTTTAGCAAGGTGTTATTATTGAATTTTAATACCCGCGAGGGATGGTTCTCCCTACCTATCTACCTAGAACCAATGCATGACTGACGGTAGTATAAATAGGTCATGCCACACGCTGTTGTTATTGGGCGCCCAAAACATGTTTTATAGGCAAAACGTACGGGAGGTAAAGAATATATCTCTACACAGCTGTTGTCGTTTGTAGAGAATTTTGCATCTAAAACCAAGTCTGTTTATCGGTGCATCAACACCAATACAACGTAGCAAAAGACGGAATGATAAACAAATTCTCTCACACACGTAAAGCTTCACGTAAATATAATAAAAGAAACAACGGATGCAAGAGGACTAAGTGTGGCATCACTCGACTGTTGTTAAACTGGTTTGCATCGTGCATCACTTGAGCAATGACAACACTGTGTGGCATGGCCTAATAGATGCTGGACTTTAATAGAACTAATCGAAGTCAGTATTGGCTCTTCTAAGCCAACAAACCAATTATCCTTACATCATATATTGCGTCAGTATTGGGGGTGTAGTAATTTCTTTGTTTACGCACACACACACATATAGTAGTTTGCAGTACCTTAGTATTGGTTTTGTAAACTATTATACCTTCCTCCACCATTAAAACCGTCGATAAATCGGTAATTTTGTAACATTGTATGGGGAAAAAGAGAATATTATACCTTCATCTCAATTTTATAATGTAAAGATAATAAAGAGTTTTACTCAAGGAGTTGATTATATACCTCCTCTCCCCATTTAAGTTGCGATTTTTTCGATTCGGTTATTCATCAATAATTAATGTAGAAAAAACTCTATATTAGGATCACTGAAGACCAATATGATCTACTTTATCGACCTCTAAGTGTCAATATTTTAGACAGTAATTTTGTAACCATATTCGGAACAAAACGAGTCTTCCAATTTTCCATACAAAATATTATCATCCTAATATTTTTAGCACCCTAGTTTATACTTCGTAGATTGATGGTGAATTACCACCTATTTATTAGTTTACGATATTAACAACAAATAAATTGTTATTACGTGAGCGCCGCGAAAAGTACAGTAAAAATGGAAGAAAACAAAGAAGCATTAGCATTTGTTATGAAATAACCAAGCCAAATTAATGTCTGCGATTTACTTAGAGTCGTTAGTATAATTTTGCAATAGATTTTCTACATATTTCGAAAACTACATATGATGTTAATCAATAGAGGAAGATCTCTATTGTTTTTGGAGCAAATCGGACAAGGTATAGGGGAGGCTGCGGTAAAGTGTGCACCTAATTTTAATATAAATCATTCATTTACGCGGAAAAATATTCGGAATGTAAAAAATATGAATATAACAACAATTATAGAGAATAAAGAAAAAATAAAGATTTCATTCATTGACCAAAAAGTTTCACCCCCTACCGTTATGTCGCTGCAATCAATTTTATGTAATTTCTAGGGTTTTTTATAATTTACTTGAAAAATATTTGAATTACGGAAAAATTGAATATTGCGAAAATGATAGAGAATAAAAAAATGAAGATTTCATTATTAGACCAAAAAATTCTACGACCCATCGTTATGGCGCTACAATCAATAATTTCTATGGTTTTGAATCATTTGTATTCAATTTACTCAATGTATATTTGTTGTACAGACAAAATAGAAACGGATAAAGAAGTAGATAATAAACAAGATAATGTACGGGTATAATTATTTCTTTTTTACTGGTTTTTTTTATATTTAAATTAACTTTAAATTACGATAAATCAAGTCTTGAAAATTTATCATAAATGCCTACGATAAAATATAAGTAAAGCTAATGTCAATTGACCAAACTTTTTAAATTTGTATTAAAAAAAAAAAAATAAAATTTTTAAAATTATGTTTAAGATTCACTAAAAATTAAAAAAACTTGAAAATGCTTTGTATATGAAAACGCCAAAAATTTGGAATCAGTATTCTCAGTTACATTTTTTAACACCACATTTTTCAAATATTCGGAGTGGAGGATTAAAAATATTTCAAAAATAATTTTAAGAATTATTGCTCTCCTACATTTAAAAATAAATTGACTTAGATATTATACAATTGCTTTATAGTTAATCAATAAAATTAATTGATTGTTTAGTCACAAAATTTTTGTTTTATAATATAAAATAGAATTTTCGAATTTAAAAATATATAGACAATTACCTTTTTGTTTGTTTGTTTAAATCTTAAAAATATATATCATAATTAATCACAAAAGTATTACATATTAGAAAGAAAAACGTGTAGGTACACCGAATTCTGTTTTTATACGATAGATATGATCGAGACAAAACCGTGCAATAAAAGACATGGAGTATATAGAAGAATAGGGGATTGTTTCCATAACCTTAAAACTTAACTTAACTTAGCCATTTATTGAAGATCCATTTATTGATTGAATATTGCAGCAAAAAGCTAAGAGCTAACTTTTTATATTAACACTCTTAATGTTTGTTGACGGAATGAAATCGTGTAAAACGGAATTGGATTTATTTTTCAAAACCGTGTAAAAAAAAGACCATATAAAAACAGAATTGGGTATATTTGTATCGAAGATGTATAACATCTTAACTTTTAGTTTTAAAATTTGCACTAGAATTTGGAGAATTATTTTCATCCGGAGATGATGATTCTGGAGCATTTAAGTTGTTTCGATCCAAATTGTTTTCTTTAACTTCATCTTCTTCTTCGGTTATATTGAGGGTATCCGCCATTCGATGATAGTGTTGTTTGAATGAGCTTCCCGGTCGCGAGTAATCCAAATGATCGTATTCATCTTAGAAAAAAATTATTAATTTAGTAATTTCATCAACAATTTCTGTCACAAACAAATATATTGCATTAATAATCTTAAGAGGCCATCTTTTCTCAATTTATTTATTGACATACAGTTAAAGGTTGAAGTTGTAAGGTCCCTCTCGGTCGCTACAATTATATGATAGTCTATGTTTATAATTATTTATGTATTAAATCTAAATCTAAAGCTATATCCATATGCTAATTCCAAATAAAATGACTCTCCGCTATCCATGCCTTAGCTTAGTTGAACCAACTTTACAACAGCTAACGAGGCGAACGATGAGAAATCAAATGAGTTGAAAAGAGCTCCACGAACCGACAAACAGGACAGACAGTTTGATAATTTTAATATGATTATTCAACATACACCATTTATATAATACCATATTAAACACGAGGTGCCTACAGAATTCACAGAATTTAGCAAACGGAAGTCCGAGAATCCACCTGGAAAACAGATAAGTCACATGCATTCCCTAACCCTACCATCCCTCTGTAGCGTAAGGTTAAAAGTTTAAATAAAATCAATTAACTTAATCTCTTAAGAGTGAGTCCTCGCCATTCAACGGTGCACAATTTTGAGTTTGATAGCTAAAGTATAAATGCTAGATAAATGATATTTAACATGGATATAAACAAAAAGAGGATCTTAAGGGTAAGCGTGGAAAAAATTAAAAAATATGTTTTGGTTTGTCTGTTTTATCACTTCGAAAATTGGCAAATTTATTTTATAAATAACAAAGGAACGTGAAGTCGGATCACTAAAATTCAAATTTATTATCAAATTTTAATATGTGAAAGGGTGACTTAAGCGCAAAAAATATTAACATTTATGCTTCCAAATATTTTTAATAATAATAAACAAATTTGCTTGCACACATTTTAAAAATAAAATGAACAAAGTACATATATAAGGAAATAAGTTCAGCAAACTTCCACTAGAGGCATGCATAATATTGGATTATTTACTGTGTGTTGTATATAAAATTTATTCCGTGAAGAACAAAAAAAGAAAATGTAGTGCGTATTGTAATTAATCAATGGTCGATATTACACAGTCATACACTTTTGTTATAGGCAAGGGGGAAGTAAAGCAAAGAGAAAACGTTCAACACTTTTCATATAAAAAGATTGTAAACACAATACATAATGTTAGTATATAAGAGGTTTGAAAAAATTGCTTAAGAGAGAAAGAGCACATCGAAACATACGATGTGTAAATAGAGGTGACTTCAATTCGAAATTTTTGCTGGCGAGGACTCACTTTTAATGGGCATAGATAAATCTCATAGATAAAAATAATTTTCGTTTTGGTTCTATTTTGGATTTCACGGCGATTTAAAAAAAATTGCATTTCTATAACGCATACAATAAAAATAATTTGGGCCCCATATAGCAACTAGGCAATCGTTATTGGTTATAAAAGCAACCGGACTAGAGAGGTTCAAAAACAAAATATTAAAGATTGGACTATTATCTTACCTCCCACCGTTGCAAAATGTATAGCCACAAGGACGGGGTTAAGACTAAAGGAATCGGTTGTTGGTAAAAACACTGGACTACGGTCATAGTATAAGCAAAACCTATTGACGCATTTGGACTACTCGTTACCTAACAGGTAATTCGGTATTCGACACTAAAAGTTCTGGAGTCATGCGAATTCAAATCAAAAACGCTTCTAAACTCTTTTCGAACACTACAATCCCTGAGTGCAGAAACAGATGTACAATTTGTACGAAATAAAGATGGGAAAGAACCATATCATGTAGAATTACAAAAATCATCTGGAAATCATGATTTAAGAAAGAAAAATCTATATTAAAACGAACCAAAACCCAATGCAGAATGGTAGTTAACATAATGGTTGGACAGTGCCTGAGAAAGGTGGCTACATCATAAAAGATCTAGAAGACGTTTCAAGTCGCAGTCTGGGCAACATTCTGAAATTCTCAACGGAGACGGGCACGTTTGACATCGACAACTGTGACTCTCTAACGCTTGCTAATAGATGTTTGACATAGAACATAAATGTGGAATAGCTATGGACCCGTAAGTGGTCTATACTGGGTGCATATGTAAACACCACCACCCCTAACCTAACCTAACCTAACAATGTCATATTTTCGATTAATGAAGAATTATTGTTCGTTCATTGGTGACATGCCACTTGGGCGTAATTCAAAACGCAGACATATGCCTGTTTCCCATTTCACAGAATCCCATCATCTTGAATTCCCCTATGCCGGTTTCCCATTTCGCAGAATTACCAAAATGTTGAAATTGCACAATCCTGAATTCCCATTTCGCAGAATTCATATAATTCAATTATCATTTTTATTTAACTAAAATTGTAGTTATTTTGAAAATTATGATTTGTAACTTTTACATTAGAACTGTGATGACTTAATAAATTCTTTAATAGACTTGAGATTGTTCAAATGTTGCTATCAATGCGAACAACAAATGGAAAAAAATGAACCAGAAAGGTAAACTATTGGGAAGTCCTTTTCTCAATACCAAACTGTCCTTCTCTCAATACAAAAACTTCAATTTAATAAAAGATTCAACGAAAAATTGGCCATCTAACGTGCTAAGCTGGAGTCTGTACTGATTGTACAATGTACAATACTCCAAGTTGCTACTGAAATGGTTGCTCTAGCTAGAAGTACATTTTATCAGACAGAGCTAGCAAGCTAGTTACTAATACAAAAATTTCCATATCCATGGCAGATAATATATCGATTTCTTTTGCTAGTGATGCCAGTATTTTAAAAATAATTTAAAATTAGACAAAAATTACCTTTTCCAATAACTACTGTTGGCATAGCAATTTTAAAAAAAAATTTATTATTCTAACATTTATAAAATTGACCAACTACACTTACCGGGATCTTTGTAGCCTTCTTTTTGTTTTATTTCATCATAGACATGGTCTTCTTCAATGCTATGATATTCATTTGGATTGGTCATATCGGCATTGAGATTTTTTTGACTTATACTTGAATTGTAGTTTACCGAGTAAGTATCAGCTGCAAAAAAAAAATGGAATACATTTTCCGACAATTTTACTAGCACTAAGCTATTACCTCTGCTACTTGTATTTGAATCTGTGTCAGATAATCCCAATTTATATCGTTCCAAATTGGATGGTTTACTTGGTCTTAAATTGTTTAGTAATTGGGTGTTATCGCACGATGCATTCTGGAAGGCGTACACAGGATTATCGAAATGATGACGATCCGGTTGTGTATGAGGATTTGCATGATATTCTACATCGGCAATTTCCGATTTTAAATGACGAACCTTACGTCGATAATACAATAGGACGGCCACAATGCAACTGACAAGCAATAGGGCTACAACAACTCCCCACGCCACACCGGCACTACTGGTCGGTTCTTGTTCTTGTGCACTGCGACTAGGTGTTAGACAATCACTTCCCACATATCCTTGTCGACAAATACAACCATGTGCTACATGGCAGACAAATTGTGGCGATGAACATGAACAAAACTCCATACAATGTTGGCCATAAAATCCTTCTGGACACACTGTTGAACGAAAATAAAAATTAGTAATAAATTTTAGTTAATATTTTCAAAAAAAATTATCCTACCATCTTCACAGTGAGTTCCCATCCATCCAGGATCACAAATACAATTACCATCGTTCTTTCGACATCGGGCACTATTCTGACACTTGCACATTTGACTACAATTAGGCCCATAGTATCCATCTGGACAAGGTACCGTACAACTTGTTCCGGTCCATCCCGGCGCACATTGACACTGTCCACTTATGTGATTACATTCACCGCCATTTTCACACATACATTTCAATGAACAGTGTGGCCCATACGTATTCGATGGACATGGATGTTCACAGGTCGATCCAATATATCCAGGTCGACAAACATATTGACCCGTTACATGATCACATGTTTTATTGCCATTTATGATATTCGGACATTTTTCTTTGCATCCAAGACCATAGTAGCCCTCTCGACATGGTTTTGTACAATCGGTCCCAGTCCAACCACGGCTACAGATGCATTTGCCACTTTGTGGATCACACGATGAATTATTGAGGCATCTACAGGTATTTTCACAATTTTCACCAAATCGTCCCGGTGGACATTTTGTTTCACAGTTTATGCCTACAAATGGACAGAACACCATTAATTATGTATTTGCATTAATAGAATAGAATGTAAAGACCACAATTCTAAGATGTTTTTCAATTTGTGTATATAAATATTGTAAAAATGGCGACAAGTATAATATAACAGTTACATAAACATAAAAAACACAGACAATACAACAAAAAGCATAATTTATAGAAATGTAAATTGACCCATAACAAGTAAAATTACATAATACACTCCTGAAAAAATAAAATCTGTAAAAATCTGTAATTCTGTAAAGCTGAGACAGCAGAAAAGATAAAAATTGATTAGAAATTAAATTGAAATAACCTTAAATGTTCAGTTCATTCTTTACTACCTCCAAATCCCGAAGCATATCGAACTTCGAAACTTTTCTTTCGCACGCCTCTTGGGTACAAAAATTCATCCAATGCTGATAGAAATAGTCAAAAGGAGCTACATCCTATCAGGCATCGAAACATTTCAATAAAGCTTGTACAAACAATCACAGTTGAATAAACCAATAGGAAGTCAACATAGAGGAGGAAGAAAAGAGAAGAGCCAAGCAAGTGAACTTCTTAAACAAAGGCAATCCAAAATAATTCTTGGGAACTATTGCCGAAAGATGGATGAGGCTAGTATAAGAAGTAGCAAAAACAGACTTAGAATACTGACAGGAATCCTAAAAAGCTATTGCAGGCTGAAGGAACGTCTAAAAAAACTAGGTCTGGAAGAAAGCGGCACATGTATGTTCTGTGAAACTCCAATACATTTCCTTACGGAATGTGAAACAATCATCCACAAAAGGAGAGATCATCTGAGGAATTACTACCTAGCCGAGAGGGACCTCCCGACCCTAAACCCACCCACTCCTAAAGGAAATTGGACTTAAGAAGGTACTCAAGGACTCTAGGTAATGGAGTGGCTCTATGAAGATCCGATCAGACATCAAAACAGCAAAAGTACTGATTTCTTTTACAATTAACTGAAACCTGTAACTACCAGAAGTTAACTTATTCTGGACGCCAAGAAATTAAATTATCTCCGGGAATAAAACCGAAATATCCATACAAGAGTATTAGCAACGTCCATCTTTAAGTGTCTAAAATCTAGCTTAATTAGCTTCTGTTTCAAAGAATTCGAATGGTCCTTAAGTATCCTTAAGATACAACATATAGAAATTCCGAAATGGTAGACTGAAGGTTCAGCTGTCAAGTGCAAGTCAGTTTGGTCTGGATCCACTGATAAAAAGGAATTATTTTGAATGTAATATCGAATAATAATTCAACAAAATCAATCAGCAAAACACAAAGTATTTATTAACGACAAGGAACTAAATGGCCAGAGATAATGATTTCGGGAGCCAAGCTATAGAATAAGTTGAAAGCTGAAGTGAACATTTTATTGGAAATAAAACGAAGAATTCAGTTAGAAAACAAAACGTATTTTGGTGTTATAAAACTCATGAGATCAACTATTATAAACCGTAAACTTAAATGCACACTATACAAAACATTAATTAGAACCGTGATGACGTATGGTTCCGTAACTATGATGCATGTCAGTTGAACACGAATGACAACTGGCCTGCTTCGAGCAAAAAATACGCCGTAAAAAATATGGCCAATAATATTTGGAGAATTCGGTTTAACCACGAATTGAAAGCGTTATATAGAGAGCCGGACATTGTTCAGTTCATTAAAATTGGAAGACTTCGCTGGGCAAAACTTGTAGCAGAAAGAGTACCTAGTCGATTGCTGAACGCCATACCTGAAGGAAGAAGAACAAAGGATAGTTAGACACCATAAACAGAGATGCTCGAATTCTAGGTATCACTGACTGGAGGAGAGCAGCCCAAAATCGCACGAGATAAAAGTAGTATATGATAGATGCCCAATCCCACCGGAGAATGTCCGGCGGATAAGAAAAAAAAAATAATAATTCAACAAACACAAAAATAATTTGAATTTCTTCTAAGAAAAACTAAAAAAACACGGAATTTTTTGGCAAATTAAATAAAACCTATCAAATGCTACACAAATAGATCCAACGATATTTACCAAATTATGATTTTGAATATTGTGAACAGATTTATGAAACATGTAAGTGCTTTATGTGCGGAACAATTTAATTCAATCAATAGTTAATGATTTGTCTACGTTTTTTTTTTACCAAATTCTTTTATATTCGTTTTATTTCCTGTTTTGTCCCGAAGAGCATAAGAGAAACCATTTTAATTACATTTTAATCCGGGAAAATGAATAACACTTCTTTACTCACCTCCCCACGACAATTTACATATGCACCTTCCATCAATGGCATCACATGCAAACGCATTATTAAAATCGCATTCACATTTCTGTGAGCAATTCTGTCCAAATAGTCCAGAATCGCATTTATTTTCACATTTGACACCTATCCATCCGGCACTACACAAGCACTGACCATTTTGTGCATTGCATGTTGCATCATTTAGGCAATCACATTTCTGAGTGCAATCTTTGCCATAGTATCCTTCATCACAGGGACGATCACATCTATGACCTTTCCAACCTGGCGTACAAAAGCATTGTCCCGTTTCGGTACTACATTTTGCATTGTTTAGGCAGCCACATTTTTGAGCACAATCTTGACCGTACATACCATCCGGACATAATTCTTCGCAATGTTTACCCTGGAAACCGGGTGCACAAGCACAGGAACCTACAAACCACTTGGTCATATATTTTAACCCAAATGATGAAAACAAAAAATTCTTTTAATACCGTTAATTGGTGAACACTGAGCCCCATTCTTGCATTCACAAGCAATGTGACAATTTTTACCATACGTCAAAAATGGACAAGGACGATTACAAATAGTACTACTCCATCCAGGTTTGCAATCACATTTGCCTGTCCATGGATGACACATTTCTGTATGATCTTGTTCACATTCACATGTACTATTACAATCGTTGCCGTACATATTTTCCGGACATGTACGTTCGACACAAGCGGCACCGGTCCAACCATTTGTGCAACTACAATTTCCAGTTGATGGATCGCATTTTGCCCCATTTTGACAACGACACGTTTCAGTACAATTTAACCCAAACTTATGACTAGGACATGTATCTAAGCATTTGGCACCCATAAAACCTGGTGCACATTCGCAAAGCCCAGTTACATGATGACAATAGGCACCATTAAAGCACTCACAAGTTTCTTCGCAATTAGGTCCATAAAAATTACTTGGACACCGATTTGCGCAAACATCACCGGTCCATCCAGCCGGACAATCACATTTGCCACTTTGTGGATCACATTTACCATTGTTTTGACACTTACACTCCTGTTTACATTCCGCACCATGTTTTCCATTTGGACATGAATCCGTACATAATGGTCCCGTCCAACCGGCCGCACAATTACATTCACCGGATACATGATGACAAGAACCGCCATTTTGACAGCGACATGATTCCGTACAATTAAGACCATATCGATTTGGTGGACATTTCTCTTCACATTTTTCGCCCACATATCCTTTGGCACATCTACAGGCACCAGTTAGTTGATCACAGGTACCGTCGTTTATGCAGATACATTTTTTAGCACATTCACGACCCCATAAACCAGGTGGGCAGTCTGTGTCAATACGAAAAATATTAGATATAAACTTAAGAGAAATGTCTCATCGGCTCAATCTAACTTACTTATATCACATGCCGGTCCTCCATATCCAGCTTCGCATTTACATACGTCAGGAGCAATACAGTTGCCATGTTTGCAATCGGTACAAATGGGTATACATCGGTTACCAGCAATATTCTTCCCATAGCCTTCTAATCATTACAAAAAAAAATCATTTTAACCTTAATAATTTTGGAAGAGCACTACTACAAATACTAACCACAACATTCACGCACAATTCTGGTTTTGGTTAATGCTTGCGTTTTATTTACGGTCTTGAATTTCATTTTGTATTTGGAACATCTTGGTGGAACACTCCAACACCATGTTTGTTCACGTTCCTGGTACGGCTGCTTCTCTGTAGTTAAAACGTGGACGATATATCTGAAAAAGAAAAATTGATCTATATTTAGGGTTACTACAGACGGCTGTATTTTCAAGGTTTGTCCGTTGTACGATTTTTATTATGTAAGTAAAGACCGACCAAATGGTATGTAAGAGGTAATGCCTTTGTAAAGGGAGGTCCCGGGTTCGATCCCTGTCTGTGAGTAAAATAATAAATGTTTTTCTCTCGTACGGAGTTTGAACCTTGGACCGAATGGGTCGGATTATAGAGCATCATTTCAATAATTGCTAAAAAATTGTCGATTCAACGAAGGAAACACTTCAAATGTAGTAGAAAAAAACATCTGAAGTATGAGAATTTGTGAAATTTGGCAGTTACAGTGTTTTTAACTGAAATGACGTAAGAGTACAAAGACAGAGGCCCTCCGCCTGGCTGTACTAAGAAAGCTCCATCAAAACTGAAGCCAAAATATTCCCAACGTAAATCACCTGGCTAATAATTCCATATGATAAATAAATAAATACAGGTATCCCTCGTATAACGCGGAATACAAATCCACGTTATACGAGTGAAGGAACCCATAGAAAAAGTAGGGTTATGTTCCAACGCTATTTTTTCAATTATAAAAAAGAAGTTCATTCCAAAAAATAAAAAAAAATCCAATTTCAAATTTCAGTTGAATTTGAATGGATTCAATGAACTTTTTGACTAGTTCTCAACGCAGCCCATGAAAACAGTCCATGAACAAGTGAGCTAGCCATAGAGCTTCGTATCAAATATGTATTCCATTTCAAAGCCGCGTTTTACGAAACTGCAATCTAGTTGTACAAGGGACGTCTGTAATTACAAAAGCGAATTGTAGCGAAAACGCGTTATACTAGAGTTACCTGTAAATCTAAAGACAGGGAAATATGAGGGGGATGAAAAATCTGCCATATAGAACTGTCAACAAATTCGAATTACAATTGTCAAGCACTTCTCTCCTAAGAGAAATAATGGCGGTTATTTTCTATTAATTTGAATCGAACTTTTTGTGGTTAAGGTTCCTTTCTGTGGTTCTTTCTTCTTTGAGGTAGACATTTTGATTGGTTGAAATCCGGGGTTTTCAGATGAAAAGATTGGTTCGGAGTGTGTGAATATAGAATTAAAAACGAAATTTAATATGTATGAAACACAATTAGATTTATTGTGCCTTATGAACTTAAGTCGACTTAAGATGTTCTAGCAAATGGACAGAGATTTTCTTTTTATACAATCTACTTTTATTTTGTTCACTTTATCCGGGATAAAATCTTAGAACAACTAATATATCGCAATGATATCGGACATATAATATATCAAATTAAAAGACTTTTCGTAGGGAATTTAATCGTACTATTAGAATCCAAAATAGATTTAAAAAAAAACAACAATAACTTACTCTTCAACTCGCTTGCATACATTTGGGCCATCTAAGCTTTCTTCAGAGGAATTGTCATCTCCAAGAGAACATCCAACCAAACTAATTAAACTTATTGCTATGAAAATTTGTTTCATTTTGAACACTTTTCTTTTTCTGCACAATAATTAAAACTTAATTTCTAAAATTAAAATAACTCAACTAATAAAAAGAAAACTTTCTGTTGCAATTGTTATTTCACATTGTTTTATGTTTTTTTCGGTTAAATAAATAATTTAGCAACTGTTAGAAATTGTTTTGACATTTCTGTAAAATTCATGTTTATCTTTTAAGTGCGGACGACAAATGGTGAAGTTCATATTATTCGAGTATCTGTAATAAAAAGAAAATTTATTAAATTTAATTGTATTATTAATTATCTACATATCTATATCGATGTACTAATTTTTGGAAACACCCCATATTCTCAGTACAAATTTTGTTATACAGGGTTTCCCAGCATTTGAGGGAAATGGAAGGGGGTCCAAAATTGACCGATTGGTAGGTAGAATGAATTTAAGTTAGGAAAAAAACCCCAAATAAAAAAAAAATATCAATTTCAGATAGAGCGTCTAGGATATATCCTTGAGACAGCAAACGTCTACAAAAAAAATCTGTTACTGCTTCAAGGTCATCTACGCTGCCATTATTAACATTTTTTAAATTTTTATATCCACATGATGTTAATCAAGGGTATTATAACTAGATAGCTGAAATTTTGACAGTTTATCATGTAGTCCTAGAGTAAGATCCCTATTGTTTTTGAAGCAAATCGGACAAAAGATAGGGGAGGCTGTGGTACAGTGTTCTCCTAATTTTTATATAAACCATTCATTTACTCGAAAGGTAGTCAAAATGTAGAAAAAATGAATATGACAACAAAAATGAAGATTTCTTTCATAGACCAAAAAGTTTTACGACCTAGTGTTATGGCGCTGCAATCAATTTTATTGAATTTCTAGGGTTTTTTACTCAAAAAGTATTTAGATTACGGAAAAAATGAATATGACGAAAATGATAGAGAATAAAAAATTTAAGATTTCATTCATAGAATAAAAAGTTCCACGAAATACCGTTATGGCGCTGCAATCAATTTTATTTCATTTTTAGGATTTTCAATCATTTACTCGTGAAATACGAGTGTTTAGATTACGAAAAAATAAATATAACAAGAATGATAAAAAATAAAAAAATTAAGATTTCATTTAAAGACTAAAAAGTTCCACGACCAACCGTTACGGCGCTGCAATAAATTTGATGTCAATTCTAGGGTTTTTAATCATTGGTATTTAATTTTTCTTATTTTATTTACTACATAGGGGCGGCCAAATATCTAGAATCGGCCCTGCATACCCCCACCCTTCCTAATCATCTATATCTAATCCTTGTCATAGTATGTTTTATATTACAAATTATTACAAATTTAAATTGAAAAATAATGCAAAATACAAAAATTAAATTTTATGAGAAGGCTTTTAAAATGACACTTGACAGATAGATCAAGTAATGAAAAATTCTATTTTTTTATAATTAATTATTCTTTAAAATTATGACAAATTTTTTAGGTAAAACGTAAGACCTAAAACAATCAGAGTTAAGAATTTGTTTAACACTTGAATATTTTAGACATTAGTTTATTTTCCATGGGCAACAAAAAAAATTTGTGTAACGAACATTTGCCAACAGATTGGTCTAATTACGATCAGTTGAAAAAAAACGATTTACTAAAATTAATAAATTCAGAATCGGATGATGAATCGTATGGATACATTTTGAATGAAATCAATTTGCCAGTAAATACAGATTTCAAAAAAAGAAACATTTTTGAGTTAATTAAATTCAACTTTTTAAAAATTGTTATTTTATTAATTGGTAAAATTAATGTGTTGACACAGAATTACAGATCACCTTGAGAATTTTATTAATTTTGATATACATCATATTTACTCTCAAAATCGATACAATGTTGTAATAAAATTTTTAATAATTTTATCAATATTTTTGATGTTTTTTGTCGTAATTAGGTATAATTATTGTGGTGATTCATGATTTTGTTAATTACTTAACCTCTGCAGGAATATTGTCACATTTGTGTGCACGTTTACTTTTACAATAAAAATTACCGCTATTTCAGTAACGTAGCGTGGGTTTTATTTTTGCCTATACAAAGTACCTTTGAAATTTTTACTTTAATCCGCCTAATTTCATTAATTGTTTAAATATTATAACTAAAAAAATCTTACTTCTGCAAGAGAATTTCTCTATGGATAATTAAGCTTGCAGAATACCCAGTTTGAAGTTGCACATTTTGATGATATTCTCAATATTTTATTTTCAATCTTTTTTGCCTTATAAATTTTTTCCGGTTTTCTAACAAAATTAAAGTAAGAATTTCAAAGGTACTTTGTATAGGCAAAAATAAAACCCACGCTACGTTACTGTGCTATTTACCATTACATAATCTTTTAGAAAAAAAAAATAAAAAATTAAAAAATCCAAAATTAAAAATTCATCCCTCATTAAAATAGTTATTTCAAAAATATAACATTTTAATACAATATAATGTGAGTTGATAAAAATATTAAAGGTAACAATTCTAAATTGTATAATTATTTCAAGTTTTCATTTTTTATATATTTTTTTTATAAGTACATATTTTTTTATATATTTGAAAAAATAAATGACCTTGTCAAAGACGAAAGGCAAAAAAAAAATATTTATATTTATTTGTGTCAAGCGTAAATAATGGCTTCTGGTAGTTAATAGCGATAACATTTTCTTTTCTTATAAATAAATTTGTTTTGCCTATTTAATGAGGTGCACAGGTACACATCACATTATTAAATTGTTTTAACATAAGTAACTTAACCTGTTTTAATGATCAGACATGAAGGACAAACTACCCAATATCAAGTTTCAATTTGCCATAGTATGGTCTGTAGCAGTCCTATTGGATTGACATTAATGGAATTTAGGTCGATATTTATAGATTGCATTCATATAGGTGGGCATTACAAGTACATATTTTGACTTGAAGAAGCACTTTTTTTATTTATTTAATATTTTAACAATTTAAGAAGTATATACACTGGGGATCAAGAGTATTCGTAAAAATTCTTTTTAGATATATTGTGATTTTTACGAATACTCTTGATTCCCAGTGTAAGTACGAGCATGCAAAAACAGAAATGCAAAGGTCTTAGGTTTAAATTCTACTATTACTTACTCAATACTAAAAAAATTTCTCTAATGGAATTTGTCTAATCTATTTGTAATAGCGCTCTTTTCACGCGCAATCTTATCTGCGTCATTATCAGGCGTCTCAATTGCTTTTAGACGAACAATCCTTATCCGAAGGAAAGGATTTGTTTAGTCACGCGTTTAACGACACCTAAAATCACGTCACTCTTTCGCGCGGTAATGCGTGATCTATACACGATCGAAATGATCGAAAATGCAATTAATCTAAAAAAAAAAAATTATATTTTAGAAAATGAAATTAAGATTTGGGGTGACTGTGAATTGCTTTAGATCAATTGTTCTAAGATCAATTGCTTTTAGATCAATTGCATTTTGATCAATTGTTTTTAAATCAAAGGCATTTTGATCAATTTTTTTAGACACATTATTGTAGATACACTGTTTTAGACCTTTTGTTCCTTAGATAAAATATTTTTAGATCAATTGGTTTTAGATTTTAGAAGAATATTACAGGTACTGTTTTCGGTCATATGGTTTTTTGAAGTACTTTTATGCCTAATCTAAACTATATTATTTTTGGTAAATATGAAATCTTTTTTTTTCTATTTTTCTACAATTTTATATTTTCTCTTTTTTTTTGCCATTTGCCCTAATCGCCAACAGTGGCACGAACATGAGGGGAAGTAGAATTGAGAAAGTTGGTTTTAAATGTTGTATGACAGGGTGACTTCAGTACTTTTCTATAATATACAATAATTGATATATGAAAGCAGCCAGTTGAAAGCGTTTTTGTTTCGTCCTGTGTTTAAAATTTTGGCATTTGTGTTTATTTTGTCTGGCGATATAAAATGTAAACAATCTTTTACCATTCAATGTCCGACCAAATAGCTCAGTAAATTGAGTAGTTGCCTTTGGAGCAGGTGGTCTTGGGTTCAAATCCGACTAGGGTGACACACGAAAATGTTTTCTCTGGCATGTGAGATGAATTTAAAGCCGGGTGGTTGGGTGGCACTTAAAAACCGTCAAAACACACCAAATTCTGTTTTTACACGGTAGATAGGTTCCAGAAAAAACCGTATAAAAAAACATATGGAGTACATATAAAAATAAGAAATTGGTTCCACATCCTTAAAACTCAAAAAATAGCAAAAATACATAAAAGGATTTATACAACAAAATGTATTAGGAGATTTTATGCTCTCGAAAGTGTGGTACATTTCTTGATTAAATATTGTGCAAAAACCTAAAAGCTAAACTGTGTAAAAAAGGCCGTGTAAAAACAGAATTGGGTGTAGTTACATTATCTCAAGAATGGCAATGCTACAAAAATGACCATTTGTAAAGTTTCATAAAGGAAATACCTCAAGTGCTGGATTTTCACAAAAAAAGATTGTAAATGTAACAAAAGGTACAAGAGTTACAGTAAAAAATGTGGAATAGCTATGGACCCAAAAAATGATCTATGCTGAAGGCTCATTAAGGCGCCGCCACCTAACCTAACCTTTAACATTCAATAAAAGAGAACAAAATTATTGGACTCTCGTTAAATTCTCCGTCATGGATGATATATTTTCAGCATGATTTTGCCATCATTGAATAATAATAGTCTAGTTAAGGCATTACAGACCTTAAACTTCCCTAATACTAAATGAAAGCATACTTTATTATCCGATTTTCGATCTGTCTGATCTTAATGATCCTAGGATTGGATTATCTGTTTTTCAGGTAACATCTATTCGTGGAAGATTTTAGCTCAAAAATCTTGGTTAGACGTTTTTTTTTTTAACATCCTTTCTATTAACTTCATTTTTGTGTGGTTGTTTGTAAAGCTTGCAATGGATCATTAATCCACTTCCCATCATCCAATAAAGATAAAACTGCATATAAATTCATTGCTGGTGACAATGCATTCTGTCAAATGTTGGGCACCCCCACCCCACAATCAACAAAGGGCTAAATTACCCACTTACTATCACACAATTAAGATGAAACTTGGTACATAGACTCATTGCCGATGAAAATATATTCTATCAAATTTTGGGCACCCTACCCCTTTCTCACCTAATGGATTTACATGAAAAAAGGTAGTTTTTTAAGGTTAGTTTTTTATATTTTATCCAGCCCTAATGACATCATGTCATCATGACGTTAAAATCATCTCAATAAAGTTTGACATTTGCTTTAAAAGATTTCTTGACTCTGTTAGAGCAACATTTAATTTAATACAAAAACTATTATATAGCACTTCCGCAAAATAATTATGCAAATAAAATTAAAATGCAATCTATCAAGACAAATGATTCATATTAATTCATTCGAATTAAATGAGATTTCGTATTGATGCGTTTTTATCATTATCACGAGATATGTGAGCAAACAAATACATCTATTTGTTAAGATATTCTGAGTAATTTATCAATAAATTTTAAGAAAATAAAAAATGATTGTTCTCTATCAATACCCCCGCATAATTTACAATTTCAGTATATAGTATGTATGTATGTAGTGATAAATATTTGATGAGTTTAATTAAACTAAAGAATCATCACCGATCACTAACAACGTGCATGTGCTTAAGCGTATACATAAACCAGATGGAACAAACATTTTTTTGCCATTTAATCACTATATAAACTACTTCAGTGACATTACATATGTATCACATAGAGTAAAGCTAATTAGTAGCAAATTCTCTGTAATTGGACTATCTCTCTTTGTTGTTAAATTGAATTGCATTAAAATGAACATTTTTGTTCTGATTAGCAAGCAATGGCAAAGTTTGATATGATAAAATGATTTTTATAAATAACAATAAAATTATATTTATATATAAATAAAAATTACTAAAAATTTGTCATCAGAGCCCACAGAAAAATGATTTTATTTTTATTCTTATCATTTATAGACTGTGTCATTTGTAAATAATGTTTTGTTTACAAAAATAAAATATTGTTCATAATAAAATTTGGTTCACATTAATTACATCATGTATGAAAATAGTCAAAAAGAAATTTATTATTCCTAAAAAGTCACCAACAAGTTTTTTCTTATACAGGTAACCCTCGCTGAAATAAGTCGAGATCGGCTGCCCAAGAATAATGAATTATTGTTCAAGATGGAACAAGATACAAGTGTATCTTGAACACTTGCTTAATGCGATACGTGCAAACGCTGTTTTGAAATTGTGAACGTCTCTTGTACAATGCGGTTGCAGTTTCGTATAACGCGGTCTTCAAATTTTCAAATGTTGATTTTTTTACTTAAAATAAAATAAGGGTTACCGACCAAATGACTCAGTGGATTGACAATACAATTGTTGCCTTTGGGCCGGGAGGTCCCGGGTTCAAGTCCGACTGCGGTAAAATATGAAAATGTATTTATCTGGTATGTTAATTTGAATCAGAGGCCGGGTGTTTGGATTGCACTTAAAAACAGTCTGATAACGGCATTATCTCAAAAAAATAAGGTTGCTTAAACGGCGGTGAAATAGCGAGCATTTGTAAGGTTTCCGTAAAAAGAACACTTCAAGTGCTACATTTTCCTACACAAAAAAGAGATCATCCGTTCAATTGAGACAATCAGATCAATGTAACTGGAGTACTATACAATAGGCCTAAGTAAAGGCCACAGTGTAGGTGATTCATAAAAAAATCACACTCCTATCAAAATCAAAGTCAAATACGAGGATTACCTGTATTTTCACCAAGTCTACAGGTAGTCCTCGACTTACGACAGTTCGCATGTTCAAATTTGACATTTGCATGACTATAAAGATAAACGCATTGATATTCAAACTAATGCGTTTTTTGATTTTTTGTGAATTAAAATAAAAAAAATTATAAAAACTGCTTTTTAATTTGAAAGAAACTGGTATTCGGTATTCGCTTTGTACTGGGCAATTCAATTTTCTAAACACATGTGAACGAAATCCAATGTGCCAAAGCCCTAGTACATAGGATAATGACTTGATTTATGTCAAAAGTGGTGATAAATATATTAAAGCATCTTGATGAATATATTTTAGAATTTGGAGTGAAAATAACACCTACACTTCTAAACGTATCTCATAAATGTGAATAATACAAAATGTATTTTGACAACGCTATCAAATAACACACCAAATGCTAAAGATAAATTAATTTGAACATAAGACATTATAATAAAATTCCAAAATTAACATATGTGAATTTTTTGTAAATATATTTGACATTTTTTTTTTACACTACCTACATCCAGGCACGATTTTGGCTAGGTTTTTTACCATCTGTAAAAAAAGGGACAGTAAAAAAATTATTTTTGTTTTTAAAATATTTTTCTATTTTTTATTTGGTGTTTTTGAAATATCAAACTTCACTTGTTATAAAAGAATACAGTAAAAAAAAATTCTAAACTTCTATAGAATACTGTCACGTTATGATTGAATTAAAATATTCTTAAATATTTAAAACAGTGTGAACGCTGCCTTAAATGATTTTTATGACAGAAAAACAACAAATGAAGTAAGTTTTTGTATTTTGTGGTTGTATTATGGAAAAGTAAATATAATTTAATTTTTTATATATAGATTTTTCAACAAAAACAAAAATCTTCTAAATCGAATTAACCACAGAAAGAAAATTTCAAAAATAACAATGATTTAATTTGTTTATTTTAATTTTAATTCGATTTACATACATATTTTAAGCAAAAGGGAAAGAATCGCGATATCGAAAAAAACCATTGGAATTTCACAATTTTAACGGAAAATTTAAACAAATTACCAAACAAACTCAGTGACATATAAAATGATGACATTAATTTTACATCAGTTGACGTTTGTTGTGAGTACTAAATGAGTGCGTTTAATATTTTGTAAGAAAGCATTCAATGATACAACAAAATCAAAAATATGATCTTATTTATTTAAAAATCAAATTTAAGACAGAATTCAATCATCATACCGTACTTGCTGGATAAATGAGTTCATTACCAACAAACGAAAAACTGTTAAAACAATTATTTTTATTAAAATAAATCAATATTATAATCATAAATAAATGTTCACCTAAGCATATTTAGTTAGTCATCAAACAAGTAGTAGCAGGTAGGTAATTTGGTAATAATAACAAATTAATGACTATCCGTGCTAGCATTCGCATTTTTAATATCATGCAATGTATGCAATTGTGTAAATGTTCAACATACCATGTGTCATTTTATTAAAATTGGGTCATTTTTAATTGCTGGAAAATTTATCGTTTGTTTGGATAAAATGAGATTTTTATCGTTTTAACAATGTCAAAACGTTTATAGGGCCGATGGCAGCACCTGTCACTAATGAAGTTCCAAAAATTTTAAATAATTTTTTTTTTAGGCAAAGAACTCGACTTAACCATGGAAAAAACATAAAAGTTTATTGGGACTCAGCTTAAAAGACACCAAAGCAAAGTAAGTTTATAGAGATAATTTTATTTATTTTTCAAAAATCCAAACACAAATTTGTATATTTTCCTAGTTTTACATCGTATACGAGCAAGGTGAGCAAAAAATTGCGCTCCATTTTTAAGTAGTAGTTACAATCGCTGTTCGCCGGGCAGTAAGGTTCATGTTAGTAGAATATGTTATCAGGGTGATTGAATGCTACCATAGTTTCTAGTTGTTTTATAAATACCAAGGGTTACCCACCAAAAGAGAGTCGCTAGTTGATAGAAACGCCAACTGGAGAACAGTGACTATAGATTGACCAGTCTGGATATAATATTTGAAAAACATACACAAAGGACTATAATGCACAAATGAAGAATAAGATGTCCATTTTAATACTTTCGAAAAAGACTATAAGAACAAACAAATTAATATCTACTTCTCGATCACGTGATCGCCATTTGTAAATTCATTCCTTGGACTACAGACAAGTAAGATACATATACATTTGTCTGTGGTTGGAGCTAAATATTATTAGTCACATGGAGAAGTGGTCGTTAAACATCGACCGACAAAATGTAACATCACCTGAGCGATAGAATGTTAAGCAACGCGCGAAGTTGTTTTTATGTTCAACGCGTTCAAATTTTAACGCATTATACGAATTTATATAATATTTCGCGAATATTACTTAACATCATTTCAATATACAGTAGAACCTTAATAATCCGGACAAGCATATAGAAATATAAATAATAATAAAGAAAAAATGCGATTAAAAAGTTAAACTCCAGGTGTGAAACTTTTACAAACTACACATTTATCGCGCTTCTATTGTTTTTCTATTTGTTTTAATCCGGACTTTCATTAATCCAGACAACCTAGAGCACCAATTAGCAGGGATTAACGAGGTTCAACTGTATTAATATAATTTATCAATAATTTGATATGACGTCTTTTATAAAAATGTCTATAAACGACAATAACGGACAAATACATTCCCCGACATATCGATTCTCCATTATAACTATGTACTTGTCATTAAATAAATCTAGATTATAGACATGAACAAGATATTAGAGATTATTATGTAAATTGAATTAAAATTTATTATTTATATAACGTATGTACATAATTACATTATATATCAGTGGTGTGATGGATATGTCAAAAGAATTAGTCCAAATTAATCCCAATTTAGTATTCGCGTTCGCGTAGGTAATTTATTAGGTATATATGGCACAATGGAATTTTTATTTTCGATTTTATTAATGAAATGCTAATTAAATTTAAATGTCAATTGCAAGGTTTTTTTTTAATTGTTTATGTTGAGTTAAATGACTATTTTGTTTACATATACATACTTTATCGCCTCTTCTGAAGAACCGCCACTGGTTCAACATATGTATTATATAAACATAATTTACGGCAAGGGCTTATTGAGAATTTCATTTCGGGAGTTTGTTTTGAAATCATTAATTGTGAAATACGAGTATTATTCTATTTTTATAGTTAGAACTGTAAAAACACAAATAAAATTTAAAACAAAATGTAAGTACGTCACTGAAACCAATTTGTAAGCGAAAGAGTTGAAATAAATCAATAGAAACATAATTAATATCATTATTTTAACTAGTAAAACGGCGTAATTTCAAATAATTCTTGGGGGTAAAGGACGGTGGGTTTGTAACATTTTTTTTGAATTGAAATGTTTTAAAAATACGATATTTTTTTATCTAGGTACAGATTTTTTTCTAAAGAGTGGAAACATTTTTAAAAGGCTCATAAAAAAGTAATTAAAAAAAAAAGTTGCGAGCGAAGCGATCAAAACAATTTTAATTTTTTCAAATTTAAAGCTTTAAAATATCAACAAGCATGTTATGACTAGCAATAATAACTACTCATCTTGTGTAGTTGTTAATTCATAATTTAATGAGCTTATTAAGCTACACGCTTAAATGTTAAAGAATTGTTATTGATAAGCAATATAAATAATTGATTAGTGAACAAAATATTTTTAAATTTTTATTTATGTAGATTATGTGTGCAAATTATTAGACTCAGCACCTAATTATTATGTTATATGTATATGTAAGTTTTATGATTTTTTGCCACAAACTAAGACTGCATTTGGTTAACTATATCACCACGTAAAATTTGGTTAGAATAATTTAGTTTTGTAGAATTGTTTTTAACCCTTATGTGGAGAGCACGGTACAAATGTACCTATAGTGACTTCGAACGTAAATATCTCTGTTATTAGTACAGTGAACGATTATTTTTACAGTGAACGATTTTTTTTTTAGAATTTCGACATTGAAAGTGGGCGCATTTTTTGTCTTTTTTTATGTCAAAAAATATTTATTCTACAACTTTTTGATTTTAGATCTACAACTTTTTTTTATAAAATTTTTCTCTAAAATGTAAAATAAAGGCCAAATTGTATAAACTTAGGGACTCTTGAAGCAGATAAAGACGACCGAAAATCAAAGTCGTAAAACAAATGTTTTTTGCCCTCTTTCAATTTCAAAATTTGAAAAAAAAATCCCATACATCAAGTCTTAGACAATATGATACATACAGGACGGATTAAACGTATATCTCGCATGAAAATAAACAAGCACACAACATCGGGTGTAGCAGTATGGGGGGATGGAAAATCGCCATTTAACTGCTTGCAACTTTCATGCAAAGAGCCCTAATGAGGCAAACCGACTCTCTTAAATTGTCTCATTAAATATTTTGTGTTCATGTGCCAATGTTTTTTTCTTGATTTTTGTTATTCGATTTCAACTATATTTGAACTGTTTTGAAAAATTATTACAATAATTCATAAATTTGTAGGTTTCCAAGACAAGGAGATCTAGATAAAACATGGACTGATTATAATGCATATAATCCCCATTAAAAATTTTCTCCAGCCTCTGCACAACTTCTCTCTTAAGATAAATAACGGCAGCCATCTTTCAGCTTGCACTTTTTTAATGAATCGTGCTTTTTCTATCATTTATTACGTCCTGTGTAAATTATATGGTCTATGCACCACTCTACTGTACATATGCACGATGGCGTTCGAGGCAAATTCCTAAAGTGCCGCCTTAAAATACTCCAAATACTTGAATGCCGCCCTAAGTGGCTCTTTGGACAGA
>JANSTT010006114.1:0-79348 GCA_026745375.1 Platyura marginata
ACGACGCCCCACGAAAATGGCGAAAAAAAATGTTTAATACGAAAAATAAAAAATTTTCGGATCAGGAGTTCATAATACTAGCAGGTAACGACTACACCCAGAGATGGCGCTGCATGTACCGTTTTGAAATTGGATTTTGCAAAATCCTTATTTATTGAGATATTTTCATGAAAATTGGTATTTAAGGGTTTTCGGGGACGGCCGTTCTAATGGCGCTATCAGTTTTTCCATATCGATGCATCTTGTAGATCTTTATCTGAAATACACTACTAATATTAGGAACGATAGTTCTTGTGGATCTTTTCCTGTGGAGCAAATAATAGAAACATAGGATTTGGTCGATTTGTTGACATTTATTGCACAGACTCAATACATGAAATTACAAAAAAACTATATGAAAATACGTCAAATATTAGTTTTCTACCAGGAACGTGGTTCGTATGTAATTTTAGCAGTGCAATTTAGTAGTTGGTTTTAGCGAACGTAGGATTCGACATTCTTTACGTTCCAGATGGTCTGGAATGGAAAATGTTTTTTTTTTTTTATTAAATCAGGAAACGTTAAAATACAATAATCTTACCTCGGATAGATTCTATTGATGAATAATTTATTTAGGCGAATATCTTCGTAGTTTAAATCCAAAATATTCTTGAACCGGTTTGAAATTTTTTCAAGTTGCTCTGTCAAGACGTACACGATTCTCTGGATGTATGCGATAATTATTGTCATATTCAATGTTTCTCTATTTCTTCCAAAAGCAATAGAAAACTTACAAAATGACTGTAAAATACCAATTTTCTCACGAATATTCTAAATATGTACGGAAGTTTCGTTGCCTTCACTTCATTTTTGCTTCTGTTTTTTTTTTATTATATCGACATGTTAAAAGTGAAATGAATTATGTTTTTCATGTTTATAATCAAAATTTAAATATAATAAACGCAATTACACAACCGACACACACGATTAACATATTAGTGGTGCATCATCCATAATGTGAACGGAAGTTCGTTTTACGCGCAAATTTTTAAATATGAAATTTTGTCGAAGCTACCATTGGAAAAGAATGCGTGTACAAATAACTCTAGTCCATGTTTATTGTAGATTTTATTTTTTTTTGTATACGGAAAAACGTATGAAAGTTCGCGTGTAATAATTTTAATTTTATAGCGTTTGAGAATTGAATTCGACAACAATTTATTTTGAATATTTTAATCTTTTTTATATGTGCATTTGTGCAGTGCTCTCAGTGCATTTAGGTAAATTATAAAATAAATGCACGAATTATTATTATTATTACTACTGATATGAAAATCGAGTAGTTTTTATATATGTAAATTATAACACCTATTAATAACTATGCATTATGTACAAATGTATATTATTTACATTAAAAATATACTAAAATCAAACTGATTAATAATATTTTTATAAATAAACTCGTTCAATTAGACGTACTAGTGGAGTAATAAATTTATGCAATAAAAGTTAAGATGCGGATAGAGACTTTCGAATTTTTGTTTAAAACACAACCGATCACATTATGTAGATCATTTTGGGCAAAAATTTTTCATTTTATTTAATTAAAATTGTGTAAGTCAACGATTTGATTTAGAAAAATTTTGATGTACGCACGCTTATTAAGCCTATAAAGGGGGCTTACACAATTATATACTAACTAAGTATATATAAATTCCGCCTTAATTTTATACGATCTTGGAATCGATCATTTTAAAATATAGAAAAGGAAAAATAATTTTTTTGTTTGTTGGTTGATGACTGAATCGTTTGTCTGTGCGATCGCGATTGTGTTGTGTATGTACCATACAAAGTAATTTAAAATCTTTACATTGATCGTTTTTGATGTAAATCGATCTTAATTTAATGTTAATTTTTCGAAATACAACGGAAACATACTAAAAAAAAAAAAATCAGATAGTCATGTTATTTAAACTGCACGTTATATAATATTAATGATTTTTGAAAAAGAAAAAAAAATGGTCAAACTAGATTTCGCATGTACCTACCTATGGTCTACTAATGCGATATTTTACCTACAAAATTAATATTAGATAGGCGCATATTAATAGACCTTGGTATAAATCTATAAATATTGCAAAAAAAAAAAAAACTTTTATTGGGCGGAGTGCATTATATAAAAACTTTAATGTTGATCCACTTTGAAGGATAGGTGAAGTAATTAAGGAATTAATTTTTAGTTGCTATATACGAAAAATACTAGCAAAAAAATCAGAACTGCATTTCTGCAGAAAAAAGTTTTTACATAGAATGATCAATTTTTTTAAATAATTCATAAATAATTATTAAATTATTGCGGTGATAGTTCCATATACGTACTCTATGTCCTATAACCCCAGTCCAGGGGGCATTGGGCCCACAAAAAATTAACGCCACACATCCTGATTCATCGGCATCGCGCCAATCTCGTTCAACGCATTCACTCTCCATGTAATCCTCTTCCGGACGTATTCTACGGGCACCCACGTTAGATCGGATTCCAGAAAAGCGCAATTTTTAGCTGGGTTTGTCGGACGCCTTGTGGACCTTTTTATATTGAGTTTAAGCGAAATTTTTCACTTATTCGCCTAACGTACCCTAGACCTAAAATCTAAAAATCAAAATGAGTCGATTGGTGGATTTTTATTTTATTTTTGATGATTTTGTTGGAAAATTTTAAAAAATGTATTAAAACAAAAAAGATTAAAAATAAAATTTAAAAGTTTTTCTTGAGCTTTCGGATGATTTCTTTGTTGTTTAGCATTAGGACTAATTTTTGTGACTATTTCAGTGAATTTGTGTACTTAGGTAAGTAACAACAACAACAACATACTTATATGCATCCAACCCTTATGTGGGTCACAGAAAACAGAGACATTAGAGGGAAATTAACGAGCTGATGAACTACCGAGGAAAGACTAGCTGAGACAATCCACTAAGTTCAAAAGATGGTCAAACCTCGCAACGTGCAAAAATCCCAGGAAAACTTGGCCAGAAGATATGCATAAGGTAAATCGAAGGAACACATAGCCATGTCGCGCAAGAACACCGCCAGAATGGATGGCGGTATACACTGGCCCATACGCAGCTCGACTGAACATCTGTCACAGCTGCAAAGAAGAGAATGAACAAGAAACAATCGAACACTTCTTCGGCACATATCCGGCATTAAACAGAACCGGGGTCAAGACACTGGGTACCTAATCTGGTACACTGGGAGAAATCGACGAAAAAACAGTCAAGGAGGTGTCAATATTTCTTAACGCCTCTAAATGACGGTAGCCGAAACTCTCGAGTGACCATAACAACAAATAGGGTATTCAGTGGTATCAAAATGGCATAATTCGGCACAAGGAAGGTCTCGCCACTCTAACCAAGCAACCCAACCACATGCATCCAATAAAGATTTAGGCCGATCAAAACAGATGCCTAATATCCGTATTGAAATATATTAAAATCAAAATCCGTCCCTGATTCAATATTCGCATTCAGGATTTACGGTGTCTGTCCATAAATGTACATAAAATGTTAAAAGTAAATACGAAACATAATTATTGTGTACGTCTGTCCAGTAACAAGTTCCTGTTAATAGAATTATCGACATGAAAACAATTAACGAAAAGTTCTCCGAGATATTATCAATTAATTATAAGTAGGTAATAATTACATTAAACCTGATGCCAACCCGGAACAATAGATCATATTACAACAAACAAATAAAAATTGGTGTTTTTTTTTTTTCAATTTTTCAAATTCATTTGTTATGTCAGATAGAATTAACCAAGAAAATTGATTAACCTTAGGTGCCCCGACATCATACAAGCAAATAGTTGGAGCCTTGAAAATCTGGTAAATAAATAGTGTAACATTTGGCTCATCTCTTGTGTTAAATATTATGGATGTACCCAGTCGTATACATAATAATAATAAATTTACCATAATAAAGAAGGAGAAGGGAGAAGAACAGCGATTCTATATGAGGATTTTTTTTCTACTTATATTACATTTATGAGAAATTCAATTGATTGGGGTTAGGCTATAGGTACATCATATACACTCTATCTATAAACAACACACAATTATATATATATATATATGTAAGTATGTAACAATGTGATTACAAAGAAGCTGAGAAATAGAGCCAGCCACATACAACTATAATGCATCAAGTAATAGACCTTTCTCTTTGTATTAGATCCAGACGGTGAGTATATACCATCTAGCCCAGCCACCACATAAAAGAGTTGATTTGATTTTATAAATGCCTCTACAATTCCATGATTTGGCTGACTTTAGTTTTGTTAAACGTGCGCGAAGCATGTTCCAAGAAGATACAGACATTTAACAAAATAGCAAAGACCAAATCATAGTAGTACACCTAGAGGATTAAAGAAATATTGTGAAAAACTACATTTAAAAGTGCATTTAGTTTTAGAGTACCTCTCGCTCTAGAAAGATCGATGATTTTTTTGTTGTTTGCTGCCAAATGTGGTTCGAGAATCCAAATAAATTGTAGATGCAGTTAATCAATAAAAGATTAAAGTGAATTAAAAACACTATTATTATTATTATTATTGTTGTTGTTGTTGTTGTTGTTATCTTTGTCGTCGTCGTCGTCGTTGTCGGTTTATGTGCGGAATAAAATTGCAATAAATTAATTTTGTTTTTTTTTAGAGATAAAAGAAAAAAAAAGTGAAATAATGCTGTTTTACAATGTTTTTATTGGTAAGTGAAATTTTCTATAATATTTATATGAAATGGCTGATTGCCGTACATGTGAATTGAGTGATTTTAAATCTGGAAAAAAACAAGATCGAAAGTTTAAGGTGAAACCATTTATCTATCAGTGGGATTTTACTTTCGCAACTAATGGATTATCGGAGGATATTGGATTTCTTGTAAATAAGTTTCAGTTCTACAAAAAAAAAACAAAAACAACCTAATTGCCTAATTATAATATAAAAACAATTTAGTAGATCATTTTTGGGAACAAATAAATATTTTGTCTCAGAGAGCGTTAAATAATTTTGTTTTTTCATTTAAAATTTATTGATTTATTGATTGAGATTTAATTTACCGTATCGAAATCAATTTTAATGTGGCACCTACTTTTTGTCAGCATTTCCAAGATCACAGTAGGTACCTATAAGTAAGTCGTTCTCAGAAATTATTTTCTCCATTGTCCTCTTCTGACAAAAATTATCCTCCTTGATCCTTGATCCTCCTTTAACTCAGAGTATTTTTTTTTTTTTTTGGTTCTAATCAAAATTATTGAAATTTTACCGTAGTGTCGAATGGAGAACATTCATTGTTCCTTCCTCCAATAGATCCAATGATTGCTGTATTTTTATTGTTCCTATTGTAATTGATAAATTGAGAAGAATTTTGCCAATATTTTATTATTATTTTCAATTTTTTGTGCCTACAATTTCGAGAAATTCATCAAAATATGGACATCGTCAATTTGTAGAAAAAAGGGTTCCGTTTCGATTTGTATATTTTGATGATTTTCTTCTCAATGTTAGAATTTTGGTTAATAATTTTTTTTAATTTTAACATTGAAGATTAAAGGCGAGCATTTTTAAAATTTGAATTAATTTAACACCAAATAAAAAACGTATTAAAATTTGGATGGACAAGGGAGCAATTGCCATCCCAAAAGTTGAAAATCTAAAAATATTGAACTTGATTTTTCTTTCTTCCTTATTTTCTTCATTATTTTTTTACATTTTTAACATTGTAGATGTTGTAGACCATTAATTGTGTGCATTAAAATCAAGAACATAAAAAAAAATACTGACCCTTCACTCATACATCGTCGGGCTAGAATCCAAACCACTTATTCAACCATACTTTTTCCGAAATCTAAATTTTAAACGATATCGATATGAAAACAGTTAAAACATCGACATCGATTAAAAAGTAGATTTTGGATAAATTGGTTGATACGTGGTTTGCATTCTAGACTGACGATAAATATGATAGTTTTGGTTTTTCTTAAGACAGTAGACAATTATATTCAAATGAAATATTGAAATGGTTATTTAAATACATACCTAGGTATAGTTACTTCGGTCTAATTATTTACAATTAGTTTAAGAGGTTCTTGTTTGCTTGCTTAACAACCAATTGTCGGTTTGAAGCTCTAAATATTATTCGTGTTTTATTACATCCAGTTGAATATTGCAAATGTTCAATGTCACAATTCCATCATGATGCTCATCAATGAAATGGTTTTTTTTTAGGGCAATCCGTAAAAGATTGAAATTTCTAAATATTTCCATAATAAAAAAAAATAACAATATGGTCAGACCGCTAGCGGACGTGCATCATTGATCGAACATTTGTGTATAGGTGCGATTAGATTAGGTTCAAAATAAGATCAAATTTCTGATAAATTGGCATGAAAATTATGAACTTGGAATTGGCTGGTGTTTTTAGTTGTTATTTGAATTTGAATCATCGTATGTTTCTGCCATTCGTTTGTAAAAAACGAACCAATTTGATTTAAAAATATTTTTAAAAATGTTTACGTTTAATAACAGGAGAGAACTGGAACATTTTGTAACTAATTCAATTATAATAATTATATTTATTTTTTTTTAGGTTGTCTAACCATTGTCTGGGCATCAGCAAAAAATACAACCGAAATAAAAGACAAACGACAAATTAGCCAACATACGGCTATTGTTCCAATAGGAAATGTTGGCGGACCACAAGCTGTTGTTATACATCAAAGTCAACATCCACAGGCAATTTATGGACATCAAACAGCTGCAACTGGTCAATATATAACGAAACCTAGACATGGTGGACAACAGCACACGGAACAACAAGAACAAGAGGTAAATAGAGTCTAATGCACAATTATTGCTAAGTAAGTGATTAAGTTTATCTATATGCGCTCTCTGTTAGGAATTAAACAAAAGGTTATTTAATAAAATAAAATAACTTTCCTTAGTCGTGATGCACGATTTGGAATTGGCGTTTACATAATAATAGTACAGCAATAATTTTGTTTTGTTTTTTTGTTTTTTTTTTTTGTTGATACATTGAAATAGATCTTTACAATAACAATCATTTTAACATCTCTCTCTCTCCCTATTCTCTTGTTATTTGTAGTTTAAACGCTGCAAAGTTTATTTTCTTGATTTATTTGCTGATTGGAAAGTGACATTTGTATTTCATAATATAAATAAATTACATACACGTGCACTGCACATATAATTAATAAATTTACTTAAGGATATAGATAATTAGACACACGGCACCTATCCTGTTAAATAGTTGTTTAGCTTATTATTGTATTTATTATCCGATTAGAAGGTTAACTAGTAGTATAAGATATCTATATGGATATTATCATCATAATCATAATCATATCATAATCATCAGTGGCTCAATTTTCATCCTAAATATTCGTCACACTATAATTTTCGATATCAACCATCACACAGATTATAACACTCCCATAGCAAGTTCATTGATTTATTTGTAAAATATTATTTCATTCTAAATTTGATTAGCTATAGGAAAGGATCTACTGTGTGTAAGGTGGAATCCGAACCAACCAATCCCATGCCAAACATCTGACCGACAAATAACCCTAAATGCTTTCCATTGAAATTTTCTCTTCAAAAAAAAAAAACGTCCAGAAAATTTGTGTCGAAACATGGGACATGAGATCATCAACAATCATAATTACCAATGCAATTATAGGAAAACTTGAAATTATTTTACTACGAGGGCAGGTTTATCCGAAACAACGCAACATTAACAAGATGAAGTATTTCGGCAAAAAAAAAAAACGGGGTCAGTCCCCATAAAAAAGACGCCACTGGCAATCGATTGTTTGACTTTCGCAAATTGCAATCATTTTCTATACATCTCAACCATAAATTTCCTCTTTTCTAATATACAAATCATTTGTGAAATTACAATTAACAAAGAAAACAAAATCATTTGCCTTACCTATCTGTAGTTAAATTCTATATAACAAAAATGTAGACCAATTTTCATCATTTCAAATTTGATTTTAAATTAAATTGTTGTTTGATTTGATCAACCATAAATGAGTCACATAATAGAAAATATTTCACCAATACCAATTCTATAGCAAAAATGACAAAATTTATTGTTAATTTAATTTGATTTAATAGTTTTATGTTGTCCATTATTTATGATTAATTCAAAAAAAGGATTGGTGCAATATTAATTTATTACTGAAAGACAGCTGAAAGTTAAATTTTGTATGAGACCAGCAAGGTGTAGTAGAGAGATACTTTTACGTAAGATCAGTCTTACATCCTTTGAAATATGTATAAATATAATGTTGAACTGTAATTGGCTGTCATATTTAATCAGTAATAGCATCTCTACAGATTGCATAATATATTTAATTTACACAATTCCATATTTGAACGAACATTCACACAAAAAAAAAACAACACACCTGCAAATGCAATAGAAAAAGAGATTGATGTGTTGTGTACATATTTTACAAAAGATGGTGGCTAAAAGTAGCCTCAAATATCAACTAAGTAATCGTCATCCAATATAAACTAGAAAAGTTTGAAATGTTGAACAAAATCCTGAAACCGTTACAATAGCATCGTGTAATTGCTAACCAAATGACGAGTGAAACTTTTTAATGCTACTCACACACGTGAGTGGGAGAAAAGAAGCCTAATAATAATCAATTTTGTAATAATACGGATCATTAAACACTTTAACGCCATTTCTAATTAAAGTGAATCGGATCATCACCACCATTTTTTTTTTTTTGTAAAAGCAAATGGGTGTAGAGATCAACCAACACTTTCTCCACTCTCCACCTAATTAGACTGCATTTATTATTAGTTCAAACAAATTACGTAAATATAAATTATAAAAACCCAATTTTATGGGCCACTCTACCTACCAACAAAAAAAATAAAAATATTTAGTGGGCCATAGTTTCAATATTACTATATTGTGAAGAAGATCATATTTCCCAAAACAACTCTTCTGTATGTTAATCGTCAGGCTAATAATAATAATAATCAATTGTTTACAAAAACACTACATTGTTCTGACCTAAAGCATTACCGTCGTATAGTTAATTTGTAATTATTTCGACACACCTCAAACCATCTTTTTTTTCTGCCATCTTGTTCTTCAAATTATTTCTTCCTTTAGTCACGACTAATATGCTAAAGTTCAATGTCATTTTTTGCTCTCTGCGGTGTAACATAATCGGAATAATAAACGAAAGTAAAACCATAATTTATTATGCGACTGGTGATTGTAATATAAAATGCAATTATACGGTTTTTTTTTTTTTGTTGTGTTTATGGAGAATTTTTTTTAAATTTTTTTTTCTTGCTTTGTGCAGCAGCGCTAATTTAATTTTTTCTACTTTTAGCAAATACCACCAGAATATTACAATCTAATTCAAGGATTGGCATTTCAACAAGCTCAACAAAGTGAACAACGTCCCGAAGCGTACGTACCAAAACTAAGTCATCAAATCAGTCCAACAGCAAAAGGTCAACAAGATGGCGCTCACATAGAACACCAACAGCAACAACAACAACAGCCTCAGTACAGATTTGTGCATCAACCACAAGAACCGACACCACATTCACAACAACAACAATCACGTTTATTAACTGAAGCCGAATATGCGGAATTAGTTAAAAAGACAGAAGCTCAAAATGCTCAATTGGTATCGAGTCAAAAATATGCCGACTATAGTCCAGCCCAATCCATTCAACAGGAACAACCTGCCGGATTGGTTAATTACAAAAAAGAATATAAACAAGTGCAACAAGCCAGATCTCATACACATCCACAATCCTATCGACAGAGTTTTATTAATCCACTCGGTGAATTTTCGCTGGAAAAAGAATTGGCAAAATTGGAAGAATCAAACAAAGCCATACTCAATCAGGGCGATTTGGAACAACAACCTCAAGAGCAAGAGATTAAGTTGAAAAAGTATAGTTTTAAACCATCGCAACAATTAAACACCGAACAGCCACACGTTCAGAAGGTTCAACATCAAAAATACTCATTTCTTGAACCGGAATATTCTCAATATAGCAATTATGGTGGACAGCCAGAGAAACTCGTAAGCAACCAATACGCTCAAGAAGAAAGTGTTCCGAACAAAGCACTTGAACAGCCCGAATATAAATTACAATATCTTACGCAAACCGAGAGTCCAAATAAATACCTACCGGAACCAGCGAATAAGGAACGTGCCCAAGTTGCACTGCCAAAATATCAATATTTTATTGCAGCAGAACAACAGCAGCATCAACAACAGCAGCAACAGCAACAACAACATCAACAACATCTACAACAACAACAACAACAACAACAACAACAGCAACAACCTCAACCACAAAAGTTTTACCAATCACAAGCACAGCACATTCGACCAGTACAACCACAACTCATTCAAAAACCTGCAGGCCTTTCACAACAGCAACCAACAAAATCAAGTCCTGTTAAAATTATCAACGCTCCTCAATTGCAGTATGAGAAGCCTCAGCACAATCTTCAAACTCAATACTATAAGGCTAAACAACAACCGCAGCATTTGCAACAACTTCAAGCACAGCAACCACAGGCACAAGCCCAAACACAACAGCAACAGCAGCAGCAGCACGCACTCGATGGTCCGCCACCATCGCATTCGTCGATTTTCGTCTCGCAAGGCACTGGAATACAACAAAATCCACAGAAAAAGGAGAAACCTCAGGTTCGTCTTCCACTACCAAATTCAAAACGTCCCCTCACCCAAGCCGAATTTCAAGCACTTGTCGATGCTGGCTACAAGGTACAAGCCATTCCAGTACCTGTTCCTGTACCTGTTTCGGCTGAAGCATATTCACAACAAACCGAACAACAATATCATCAGCAACTACAGCAATACGTTCATCAACCATTAGCACAGCAGCAGCAAGTTCAAGCGCAACAACTACAACAACATCAACAAGTTCAACATCAGCAACATCAACTACAACAACAACCACAACCACAACAGCAACCACAACAACCACAACAACAACAGCAGCAGCAGCAGCAACAACAACATCAACCACATCATAGACCACAACCAAGTAATAAGCACTTTGTAAGATATCAACCACAAGTAGCACCTGAGGATGGTTTATTCTCCTCATATCTACGGCCATTCCTAGACGGTTACACAAGTTTAATGGGGGGTAAATCCGGCGCGTAGTTAAGTTCTTATTACTTGTGCATTAGTTAGGAGACAAATTTTGTAATGATGTCAATTTTTAGTTTTAATATGTTTTTTATTTATATGTTTTTTTATGTAAATAAATTTTTTTTATAATAAATTGTGTTGTTGTGCATAGGCCTAGAAAAATCCCCATACATAAACTGCGTTCTACTTAAGTCTTTTCTACTTGATACATTTTACAAAATGGCTAAAGGTTCTGGCTATGAGTAGGAAAAATCTGACCTTCATCAAATGTGGCCGCTGGGTTTTCAACGGTATCGATGACATTTGGAAAATGAGGTAGAGTCTCTAATAGGAGTAACGCTAGTTAATTAATTAGAAGGTTAATCGTATGATTATTACAAATAATTAGTGGCCCGCAACAATATTAATTATATGCATCAAGATTGCTTGCTATTGACTTTGGAATTTGGAAATGTGGAATTTATTATAAATATAGCCAAAGAACAATTTTGTTTATAACTGAAGTAAAATAATTCTAACTGTCTCCTTCCCGTTGGATCTAAAACATTAATTGAATCTAATCATTAGGTAGTTTTAGAATAAAATACATGAATTACGGGCATCCAGGATGAAATCGTTGTGAAAGGACACATTACCTACAAGGTACCTTAAATATAATTAATAAATTACACACGATTGTTCCCACCCAATCCTATAAAGAACAATTAAGAACAAAAATGTTGGAATTAAACAATAAAATGAACGCAAATTGAATTCTGCTTATTATTTGATATGTGCTTATGAGCCGAAGGGGGCATTTCGATACAAATCTAAACTAAAAAAACTCCACTAAATTTTATAAATGGCGGAATTTTAATCTCAAAAAAAGAACATTATAGAGTTAATTTAAAGTTTTTTTTTTATTAGAGAATTCAGGTTACTCAAGGGTTGGTAGTTACGTTTTTACAATGTTTTCTTAAATATACCTACAAAAAGTTGTTTTTATAACGTTTTAAGATAATGTGATTTTTACGATTCTGGGACGCTTTTTTATTTATTTACCTAATCTTACATTGTTAAGACGATTACGATACTTATTACAAGTTTTTAGTTCAAATTTGCTGCTTGGCAAACTCTATAGTGGTCCCTATAAGAGTTACATCCAGCATCCTTCAAATTAGAAAATTGGAACTGATCAATATAATCCACACAGTAGTGATGATACCGGATGTCCCAGTTTGAGATGTGTTAATCTGTTAAGGGGAGTGATTGATGCATTATATGAAAAGACTTGTATAGTAGGAGGAAAGATTCATTTGCAACCATGAATTAAGGAATCACTCTTTAACGGACTAGCATCTCAAACCGAGACATGCTGTAGTATTTAAGAGATAGCTCAGTATAAATATACGATATCAGTATAATCATATCGCCACTACATTTTTTTTTAAAAGTTCTTTGATTTTCTTCCCTATGACATTTTTTTCTGCGACATACACCAATCTTCCACTTCTCACATCATAGGTATCAGGGTAAAACTTGTTCACATTCAATAAAATCCAACTTTACTGGTTGTTCAATTGTTCATTTTTATGCAACAAATCATTTAACTAAATAAAATAAATAAATTTACACACAACAGGTGCAATAACATAAAAATATTCAAGTGAAAGAAGAAATGCAAAATAACATTTCTTCCAGTTCTCTGTTCCCCATTTTGCTAATCACCATATTTAAAATTAAATACAAATAATACTACTCGTAATAATACCTACTTTATAATCTTCAGTCTTAATTTTTAGTGTACTAAATTCTTTTGAGCAAATATTTTCAATAAACTCGACCATAAGGTAACGATCCACCATTATATGGAATAAAAAACTTACTGCCAAATCTCGATTGTGAGCTTAAACTATAATAGAAATGTCTTTATGTCAGATAAGGGTGGTCCACCAAAAAAAAAAAAAAAAAAAATTCCATCAAAAAACTAACCTTGATGAGAAAATACTGGCCGTCATAATAGTTGAAGTTCTGTTATTTCTCAGTTTTGCTCTCAGCAAACAGCATATTGCCACAATAACTGCGACCAAAAAGATCAGACCAAGAATACAAAATGCTAATGCCAATTTTGATGTTGACATGCATAGAACACCTTCGGAACGCAACCGATGAACTTTCGGTGGTAGTTCGTCAACTAAAAAATAACAATAAAAAAAATTAAAAAACAAAATATTTAAAAAATTTAGACGCCCCCGGGTGGACTCGAACCACCAACCTTTCGGTTAACAGCCGAACGCGCTAACCAATTGCGCCACGGAGGCATGTCATGAACGATAGATAGATATATTATTCAATAATGTAGTAGCAGCCTTATCTCAAAAAGAGGGTTTACAATCAAAATATTTACAACTTAGCATTAATAATTAATTTTGCTAATTTTTTTTTTTCTCTCTTGCCGTATATGTAATTTCATCGTCAATTTGTGTGATTCTTGTTTATTTCAATGCAACGCGAATAGATCGACTTTTCAAAAGGCATCGAAAAATTTGAGTTTTTTCTGTCAAATTCTGAACGTGTCGAGCTAATGACTTGAATTTTTTACAGCATGCTTTTGGTGTGCACAGGACGGCTGGTATTGAAAATGAGTAAAATCCTCCCAACCCCTTCGACCCCCTCCCATAGAAATTTTTTGTAAAAAACATTTTTTATACATTTCCTAGCAAAATTTCGAAAAAACTTAAAATACAAAAAAGCTTTAATTTTTAATTTTACATAAAACGGGATCATATTTAGTAGATAATTTTATGATTTTCAGTAATCTTTTGGAGTCTCTCTCCAGAAACAGAGATTTCTTCGTTTTTGGTAGATTTTTAAAGATTGTTCTATAATGAGAGTCATATACACAACAGTCAACATCGTAATTTTTAAATTAACCCCGTGTTTCGATAGACGGAAATGATAGCAGCCTTTTCGAGTATTTGAATTTGTTGAAATAATCAAAAATGTACACTTACCAGTAACATTACTGGGTCCAACACTAAAACGCAAACGATCAAGTTCAATTTGTGGGGCCGTTACAGAAAGTGAATTAAACACTTCAATTCTTGTCAGTTGATTTGAATCCAACAAGAAATTATCATCATTTTTACAATTTACCTAAAAGTAAATAAAATATTTGTTAGTGAAATCGAAAGGCATAGGAATTACATTTTTATATTATATTTACTTTTGGACAAGTTCCTTTACATAATTGAACGCCACAGCTTACATGCAATCGTTCACGGTCGGGAAATTTGAAAGCAGGAAAAGTGGCTGTAAACAATTTTTCAACAATATCATCTGTATGTGGTTTTGACCAACCTTCTTCAGCTGGTCGAGAACGTATAAATAGAGATGGCATCACCTGAAGGTAAAATGAAAAATAAACATTACTTAACACACACACCGGTAATTAATTACAGTTTAATTAATTATAATATAATAATGAAATAGAGAAGAGTGTTGAAATTAGTTTGGAGTTTTTGCCAGCCAGAGATTATTAAAGTGCCGGCAATATAACAGATCTTTAACACCTGAAGATGATGAGGCGAAATTCGACACATTGTTTTAAGATTTATAGCGATTATGTAGGTATTACTTTCGCACATTTTCTATGTGAAAAAATAATTAAATCATCTATGTATTACAACCAAATATGATAATTTACGATGCATCAACCTCTGTTTTGTTCAAATTAAAATCATTTGCAACATAACATAATGAAACAATAGTCAATTTAAAGATATCAGAAAGTATCATGCGAATTAATTTTTTTAATTAACACAAATCACCATGTTCATTGACTTATGGAGGAATGAAAGTGAAATAGTAAAATGCTGTTTTTTTATAAATAAAAAAAATAAAAAAATATTTGGCCCATGGGGGGATCGAACCCACGACCTTCGCGTTATTAGCACGACGCTCTAACCAACTGAGCTAATGGGCCAGTGACTATTTTGTTCTTAATTATCAACATCACCAAAAACCATTAAATCCCTTCTTACTTGTTCATCAATTGGACATCCTCGGTCGTCCAAGAGTTTTTGTGACGATTCACCTAAACCATCCAATGCTGCACAGTCGACCACCCGAACACCAATGCTGCCTGGTACAATTGCCTTAATTGAAAGTGTCGTTGGTTGGCCAACTTCAACTGCACCAGCACCATTATTTCCGCCAAGCTCTAGCCACACACGTATTCTTGATGATTCATTTGAATTATCGTAATGCATCCGTCCATTCCTAAAAATATAAAATTTTTGTCATAATGCCATAATGGGTTTTATTTCCTATTTATATTGAACAGATGTAGATATTTATTCATCAGCCGAAATAGCTCAGTTGGGAGAGCGTTAGACTGAAGATCTAAATGTCCCCGGTTCAATCCCGGGTTTCGGCATATCTTTTTTTTGATTTTTTCTTTCTTTACCTATTTCTTTTTCTTTCCTCTCCCATTGAAATATTCATGCTCATCAGGTCATCGGGCACCGTACATTTGACAATATTTTCAATATCAGAACTCTGTCGAAGTTTTTCATCCATTTGCAAAATTAATTTTACTGACAATTCATATACGCCGTCTGATCGTTGTTCAGATCTTACGCCACATCCACCAATTGGCAAAATTAATTCTACCGCCGATGTACGATTGCCTTAAATAAATGAATAAATTAAAATTATTGAATTTCCTAGTTACAATAAAATGTTGTGGCTCTCTTCTGACTTGGGGATTGGAATATATTCACAGTAAACTTTGCAATTTATGGATTGAAATTTCATAAAACATCCAGCTTCATAAGGTTCAAAGGTGATTCAAAAGATTAGTCAAACATATACAGCCATACACAGATATGGGTGCATTTATGGTTGTAAAAATAACGTTTAGTTGAAAATTGGTTAGAAAAGCAAGCGGAGACAGTGTTTGAGGGGATTCACAACAGTTCATTAGGCAAATTTAATAATTCTGATTCTGAGTCCCAAACCCTTAAGACGACTAAATAAAGAAATGAATGAATGAAAATATTTAGATTGTAGAGAATTCTTACCTCTTGAACGACATTCCTCCATAAAATCCTTTGCAAACACAACACCTTTAAACGATTTGCCTAAATCAAATTTAATATGAAATAATTCCCGTGAACAATTTGTGTGTACTGTGATTAGTTTATTTGATGATGATGATGTTGATGGTGATCTACTTGCCCAACTGCCATGAACAATTAAATGCAATAGCAGTACGGCTAAGCAAATCATACTTTTGGTGATGCCTGTAAAAAAAAAAAACGTAACAAATTATAGCATATTTATTGTCTATGATTCCGCAACGAATTTGGAATTTTTATTTAAAAAAAAAAAATGTAACGCCATAGTTCTAATATTGTTATTAATTAAAAAAAATTGCATAGAAAATGTTGTTTGATTCTGCTTCTGACACCAATATTACTTAAAAAAATATAGTTTCTCATAAAACATATTTCACCCCTTAAATTGCTCCAGACGAATGCTTTATCATTAGTTCATCTATAATGTTAGGAGTATTATGACTAACAAATCTGCAAAATCCTCAATTCGTTCATTAAAAATGGGTTATGAATGTGGGACCTGGTAACAATCGAATCATGCGAATATTAAAATACTGAATACGGAACAGAAAAGAGCAGTATAAGATATCGGAAAGCGAAAATGAAGCTAAATTGGTTACATTTCGCACTTCGTTGTGATCCTCAAGGTAGCCGTCGACCAGACGCTCAAGCTAAATCATTGACAGTGACTTGTTGACGTTCCAATATTCGTAAAATGATAAAAGAGACTCCAAACCGAGTAAGATTCATAAGGATCGTTGAGGCCCTCTAATGCTTCCCTGGACTTGACAGCAATAATCAGTCTCTAGTCATCGTTTATAATACGTCATAGATAGAAAAAAAAACGTTAACTGAAGAAAGGCTCCAGGCCAGATATATAAAGAGATCTAATAAATGATTTCTTATCGAAGCCGACAATAATTTAAGATCTACCTGAAGATTCACTTTTTAAACTAAATTGAACATCATTGCTTTAGAATAAACAATTTAAAAATTCATAGAAATCTTAAAAACTAACTTAAAACAAACAGGAATTTCCGGATGGAATCAGCTGGAAAATGACTGTAGGTACACGAAAATTACAATAATCACCAATTAATCTTTTCCTAATAATTAAATTAATATTGTAATATTCAGTCAATATTCATAATGTTTCTTTTCACTATTTTAAATTTGTATGGAAGTTCACACGCGATACCGGTACACGATATTTAATTACTACACAAAGGTGTTACACAAACTGTGTAACTGTCTACGCGTTCATATATACTAAGTAACTAAATTAAATTAATTTAATTTGAATTATTTTTTTTTTCTTCTTCTCTATTTTATGGAAATACAATGAAGGGGAAAGTAGCAGGGGATACCGACTTTATTATATATTTATTGTTATGATAGCAGCGCATTTTAATGTGAATCATGGTGAATTGTATAGTCAAACAGAAATCCTTCTTATTCCTTATTCTAGACATTATCTTAATTTTATTTGTAATATAAGTCAGATTAAAAAACACAAATTTAAAGACGATAATTAAAATAATTTAATCGCAAAATATTTTTTATACATAATGGAATCTCCAATGACATTAGTTCCGTAATTTTGATGTATCGATTCTCTTCGGTACAGTTCCGAAAAATACATTGACGCACCGAATTTCTAGAGAATTCCATTAACGTTGGCAATCCATTCGTTACTATCGAAATATTTGGCATAGTAATAAATGGCAACATAGCCGATAATATTGATTCACCATTAACATAAATCGATTTTGATAGATCAATATTTTTGGCAACGCTATAGTAATTGATTAAAATTGTATTAAAACATAAACCATATGAATCGAATAATTTCATAAATTCAAAAAGTTCATCGTATCGACACGTTTTCGGCAGACCAGTTAAAAAACTATAGAACAATATCGAATATGTATTGGTGTTCCATAGGGAACCTTTTGCCATTAGCTCATAGTAGAGTTGATAGAAAAAATTACGATCACGATTAAAAATATAGAATAAAATGTGAAAAATGTGTCGTGAAAAATCTCCGGTATCTTTGAGCAGTTCAATTAGTTCCGTATATTCATCCCATGTGGTAATGGAATCGTGCATTATGAGTATGAGACAGTACCAATCTAAATGATCGGAATTTTGTAATTCTAATAATTTATTAACGAAAAATCGTTTTGAATTATTTTCATTTAAATTAAAAATCTCAATGAATCGTTTCAGTAAATTTCGATTATAAAATTTAAAACAGATTGATATGGTGTCCAACATAGAATCCAATGAAACGTCAACATCACATGTAAATCGAATAAGTTCATCAATGCATTCATAATAGAGAAAGATATGATTACGCAAATCGGAATCTTCTGCCGATGTATTACATAAAAATGTAATTAATGTCAGAGAATCGATTCCACATGCATTTTTTAAAAATGGATTACAATCGGTATTGTATAGTAAATATTGAATTATATCTAAACTTAAATTTCTTATAGCATAGAAGAGAACATGTTCTCCGTCAAGATCACAATAATTAACGTCCGCACCATATTCAATCAATATCTCTGTTATATCTAAGCGTTTCATTTCAACAGCTGTCTGAAGTGGGCTAACCTCTTCATTATTAACATAATGAACAAGTTCACGATCACGCTCAAGTAGCATCGATATAATTTCACTGGCTATATGTTTCTTAGAACATGCAATATGTAGGGCCGTTAATCCTTCAAATGTTTCCACTTTTGTATCTAAATTCGATTCGGTTAATAATAATTGAAGGCACTCAGTTGATCCAGCGACAACGGCATGATGTAACGGACGCCAATTATGATTGTCAGCCAAATTTAATGCATATTTTTTTTGTTTGCGATTTTTTCTATGCAGAATTTGTTTAATTTCGTTTGCGTTTGCTGTGGCACATGCTTCAAGTAGATTCATTGCGTTTTTGATTGGTGTAAATCTGGAAATTTTTAATTTATTATTTATGTTCGATAAAATGATGTTGGAACCTATCTACTGTGATACAGAAGGGATAACTGTACATTGGCAATTTAAGATTGAAAAGTTCCAAGAACCTTTAGTTTTAGTTTTAATATTTAAGATTAAGGAATGATAACAAATTTATTATCAAACTTCGAAAGAAATTTCAATATAACTTTAATAATGTCTCTGAACACTGCCAATTAACCCATTTATTGCACTAATTGGACATTCCATATTAAATTTTGTTGCGAAGGTATATACGCAGAATGTTTTTCTAAAAAAAATTTCTAATGCAAAACAGAAATTTTAGAAAAAATGCCGTTAAGTAGCGTTAACTCAGAAAATTGTTTTAAATGCTTCCAAGTGCAACCGTTGAAAAATAGAGCGATTACTGGATAAGTAATTTTTTTTTGTTAACATCTCTGGGATTTCCAAATAATATGAAAAAGAAATTATCTTACCTTCAAGAATTTAAATTTATCAGTAGATCTGCAGCAACCGTATTATTATTGCTCTTCTAAAATGAACTAAAAATGAAAAAAAAAATTACTTGCGCACAAATTTTGGAATCACAGAATTGCCATTTACTAACCTTTTTGTTGTAGTAAAAGCCGGCTGACTAGAAAATTTGCACCTGATATAACACAATCTAATGCTTTTATCGAACCCTAAAGAAGGAACAGTATACAGAGTTACTAATTTCGGATTAAAGATAACAATTCTCAGGAATATGTATTATTAAAATAAAATTTATTCATTTAATTTTGACAATAGTAAAACGTTTTTCTCGCTCTAACATACTAATTATATTTCGATTTTTATGCGTCCTTTTCTAAATGTTCCGATATAGTTTATACTTTATACTGAAATTCATGTTCAATTTCAAAAAAAAAAACGAGGCAAAAAGTACCATTCATCATAAAAAATTTGTTGTTGAAATTTGAACTTTTTTTACTCTAGATCTAGAACAATAAAATTCGGTCCAAAATAAAGCTACACTTTTTCTCTTTCCAGATATGTATATGTAAGGTATGTTTCGGTGTTGTTGCATTTCGGTTAAATTCATTTTCTGATAACAATACAAATGGTCCACTTACGTGGCAGCATCCCTTTTTTTTGTGCCCGTCTGTGGTCGTCTTGTTTTCAGCCAATACGGAAAATACGAAACATTCAACTTGAAAAAACGTATTTGTAACTTTTAATTTAAAATATCGGATATTTGGCTGAAAAGTATCCCAGGATATCCACGAATCCGAAAAGTATCAAAGTTGCAAATCACTAATAATAATAAAACCAAAAAAGGAGGTAACAGTGAATATTTTTGACATTAGGTATTAACATGAATAAGTTCCACAATACACAAACACTTTAATTTGCATATACATATAATATATATATAGAAATAGATGTAGGTATAGATATTTGCAATTTTATTAAATCAATTGCAATAATAAAAATAGCAAAAATATATTTGTAAAATTCCATTATTGATTTTTAAAAATGCCACCACAATATTGGCTGCGCACATTAACAAATGTTGAACTTTCAAGCGGCCATTACAACAAACAATTTATGTTGGCATCGCGGCGACATCGCGTAGTTAAAAAAATATGTAAAAAACTCAGTGTCAAATGTCATGCTAATAATTTTCTATAAAAAAAGTTAAAATAATGCTAAATTAGAAATGTTTATATTATTTGAATAAAACGAAATTACTTAATCAGTTAAGCGTGAGATATTAATATAAAGTTGGCATAGAGAAAACAATGAATTCTGCACAATCAGACGAAACATTCAAAGAAGTCATAGAATTTGTGGAGCGATTGTATATAGAAGTGGCCCAGACCAAGAATAATTTTAATGATTATAGTTGCATTTTTTGTACATGTGCTTATTTTCAACTAAATGCATTAATTTCACACATAGAAGATTTTCATCGTGACCAAATTCTTGAAGGTTCATTCGACTTGGAGCATAATTTCGAAGAACTTCTACGAAACAAAATTCTCGGCACCGAGCCAAAACTGGAAAATCCTAGTTATCAAATGTATCAATGTGCAAAATGTCTAGAAACATTTTCTTCCGTACCCGATATTACTGAGCATTTGATTATTTGCTCAAAAGAAAATTTACCACAAGTACCAGTTGTTGTTCCAGCAATTATTGAACCGCCTATTGTTGAACAAGGACTGTATGGTTGTGCACGATGTGGCAATCGATTTCATTTACTTCGAGAATTAGTTTTGCATTTACATACATGTACAATGGAGACATTTTACAATCGAAATCAATTTTTATTATCGAATCTTTGGGTCGAAGCTCCGAACAATCAACATATTGTGGTGAACGAAGCCGAAACCAATACAACACTAAATACACGAGGTCTTTGGTTAATGTCAAATGCAGCAGGAACATGTACAGAGGATAATGTCATGAAAGGTTTTTGGGTTATGCCACCGCCAAATAATAATCATTTACCAATAACACCGGTATGCTTTCAAGAAAGAACCGAACCAACAATGTTGGTTGTTTCATCACAGGGAGAAGAAACGGTTGTACAGTTTGCTAATGAAACCGAAAAATACTATGAACTGGACAACGATTCATCATTTGTTATAAATGACATTAACAACAGTAATCAAATAATAATGACGCCGGACGACAACAAACGAAAAAGAACAAATGACACAAAAACGTATGGTAATCAGCCCAATAAAAAAAAACGTTTACCATCGACGACACCAGCGGAAACACAATTCCAACCAGAAGTAACAGTTCCATCAACATCACAAACCAATCGAGTTGGCAACGTTAGTCAATTCGAAAATTATGTCATAACATTTGATGATAACACCACTCAGATAGTATCACCTGGCGATCCACTCTACGAACACGTCGTCAAATCATACAAAGTGGACAAACCCAGAGAAAAGGTCGTAGATTTAGTTTCAAATAGTTCATCGTCATCCGATACGTTTGCCAACAGTGAAATCATCCAAAATTGTCCCATTGACGATTTGTCTCATCTTGATACGCCGATCAATCTGCCACCAGTGACGGTAAAGGCACGTAATAATGATCATTATTTAGACAGTTATTGTTCATTTCTGGAAACTCGTAGTAAGAACAAAATATGAATTTTTTTTCTATAAATGAATTTATTTTTTCTAAATAAAATTGTTTTGTTTTATTTCGTATAAAATTATGTGCTATGTCCACAAACTAATATGTTATGTATGCTTTCATACCTACATTATGAATATTGTTTTAATGTGATATGAAATATTTGGTTTTTTTTTTGTATGACAGTTTGCGACAGTTGTACTGACCTAATAATGTTCTTTAATTTTCTCTTAACAATTTATTAATTATTCCTAAATCATTCATCATTCACCAATGACAATAAAGAAATGGTGACAAGCTATCAAAGGAAAAATAAATTAAGGACAAAAAAAAAACTCCTAACCTAAGTAACGCCGCTAAGAAGAAATGGTGAGTTTTTATCAATTTTCAATATACTAGAACTAAGAATATTCCAAAATCTTAATATCAATGCTTCGATTTAGTATTAGAAAATAGTAAAATAGACATTTTCTTACGGCTTGTTATAGGGGTTGAAGAAAAAGGTATGACTTTACGAAACTTCGACTTGATTCTTCGTATATTCGTGTACTTCCAAAAAAAATTAGAAATTTTACGAAGGAAAATGATGATCATTTCTATTCCTCTTGTAACACGAATGAGAACATCATCAAATCATAATATGTCAATCCCATATTTCATTGCTTTAATTGCGATATCGACAGACTAGATGCCCGAATCAGCCATTTTTGTGAAATCGATTTTTTTCGTTGATTAAAATAAAATAAATAATTAATTTAAGATCGTAGTTTGGTTGATTCGGGGACATAGATCATAGTCAATTAACATTTTTTTTCCTTCATCGTCTATTGTAAGTTTCAGAATCGGACAATCTGACTGTAGATGATTACAACTTTGAGGTTGTAGAAAGTTTTGTGAACCTAGGCTCTCAAGTAAGCAATGATAATAATACTAGCTTTAAAATCAGATGAAGATTCTTGATTGCGAACCATGGCTTACGACGGCAACTGGCAATTTTTTTTACCAAACATCTACCCCTCAGGTTCCCAAAAATATACTCCTTTTTACTAGTACTAAACCTATGTATTATATCAAATGATAAAAATGGGGGGAGGAAGGCTATTCACATTCCGAACGTGCATCTCCATATAACTAATTAAGCCAAAGAATTGGAGTTTATACTTAATTATACGGAAGTCTTTCAATATTTGTTCACATAGTAATTTGATCAGTTTGAGATACCTACAATAAAAATTATTTTAATACTTAAATCGTGTGAATAACTGGCCGACTGCACACATACACCAGACATATCTATAACTGCGCCGCTTATGTTCATTAGCCTACGGGGACATACAATTAGTTTACCCATAAAGACATTAGAATTTAAGCAAAAAAATAAAAAAAAAATAAATAAATAGACAAACAAGTTAAAACGACCTATATTTATTGTTCAAACAACTGCTAAACGGAAAATAATATCAAAAATCAAGATTACTATCTTCAGAATACAGAATACAATATAACTACATACCGAAACATTAAAACAGCTACATTTGACGAAAGTTCATAACGGATTTATTATTTATTAATAACTTGTAATATTGAGGTAAACGCGAAAAGAGCGGAAGAAAGAAAAAAACCTATAATAACTCAACTCAAAGTGACAATAAAAGTCCATCATACCCATTCATTCATTCATCCATCCATCATAAGTAAAAAAAAACATAATTTTTACCAATTATCCAATATGAAGGCATTTGTTGATTGGCCAGTTCTCCATATCTCTTGGCTTCTTTAAACTCTAAAACTCTAAATGCATGTTTACACAGATTTTTAAATGACTAAGTACCCAGATTGGTAAGATAGGTACTACCTGGCATAAATATTTTAAATTATTATAAAAGAGCTACAAAGAAAGATACATCAGAAAAGTAAAGTGCAAAAAAAAAATAAGATTTCTGTCTTTAGGCACATTTTATGTAGGTAAGTACAGACAGCAGAGAGTGTGATGTTTGGTGTCATGTAGAATCAATCAAAAAATAATTATTTTGAAAAAATATCAATTTGGAATTAAAAAAAATATTTATTTGCGTGATTAATGTGGTAAAAGCTAAAATGTATGTCACACATTAAATGTTTAGAATATTCCATTCGAAAAAAAAACTTTAAGGTTAATGAACATGAGCACGAAGGCAGAGAGATTAGCGTTAAAAATCACAGACATTTCTTAACAATTATAAAGAAAAAAAATGTTTTTTTAATTCAAAATATGTTCTTAAGTGAATACTTTTTACAGTTTGAAAAAATTCATATATAGAGGGTGAGATGTGTGTGTGAATAACTGTTTGTTTAGACATATTTTAGAAAATTGCCCACTTCAGCTCCTCTTGCTTCTGGCCCTTTTCTCCCCATGCATAAACAAATTGTTGATAAGACAATGCATTTTGTCCCACTAAATGTTGAGCTAAGTGAGATGCAGTTTTTAATATGGAGATTTTCAGTAAAATTCTAGATCTGTGGTTTGATTTTCTTCCCATACAACTATCGGTAAAAAAACACGTTACTATACAGAGTTATTGTTGTATTGTTCTTTCGTATAACCCACAAGTAAATAGATTGTGTTTACATCAGTGGCGAAGCGTTAGAAGAAGCATTTGAAGCGTTGTCTCACCAAAATACATAAAAATATGTATGCTTAGGAATTTTTTTTTTGATAGTAGGTAAAATTCACTGCGATGAAAGGATAAGTGAAAATGAGCACTTTCGACTTTAAAAAAAATTATAAAATTATAAAAGTTGTTTTTGAATATCGCTACCCTAATGCTAATACCACGTATCAGCATTTTTCGTCATTTTCGGGTTTTGATGAATTTTTATGTAAAAAATAGAAATTGTGTTTTATCAGTGTTTTATAATACCCTGTATCAGCATTTCACGCCAAAAAGATAAATCACATAAGAATTTTTTTCACGTTTCCTAAAAACTATAATTTTGCTGATACATGGTATTCGCATTAGGGTAACGTAATGTACCTGTTGTATGGAGCGCTTTTTTTTTAAGAATTGTGGTAAGAAAAAACCACCTTAATCCATTTAAATTTTAAATTGTTAGAGAAATTCAAAATGAAACGGGCGGTGGCAAAACTTAAGTATAAAAACTTTCGATAAAAACAATGAAAAACTTAACATTTTTGAATTGTGTGCGGATAGAAATTTGGGCTTGTTCAGTGCATATAATGACAAATAAATATTTAACATAATTGACTGGACCGGTAGTAACAGCATTTATAGTAATAAATAAATTATTTAACAGCAACAACAAAAAATAAAAAAAAAAAAAAATTAATGACTAAACATTTCAATCAAAATCATTTGCATACACTCTTTTATTTGCCATCATATAAGTAGGATTAGTAAAAAAAAGAAGACTTTTTTGTAATAAAATCATATATATCACAACAATAGTGCCAGTGCTGTCCGTTAAATTATGCAAAACAATTTCTATTTTACACACATGGATCAACTTTGTTCATCAATTATCAAATTGTAGATAATAACAAAACATTTAGGCTACATGTCTGATTTACATAATTTACATAATTAACAGACGCATTATAATACTTAAGTCACCATTTTTAAAATGATAACGAAATTTATTTAGTAGTTTGGCAAAGATAATCTCTGTCGATGGATGTATCAGCGCATAAATAAACAGCGCACGGTCAATTCGTTATTGTTAGTCGTAAATAGCTTGGGGCGATCGATAAACTGTCTTTTGTCTATGGTAAAACTAGTTGTCCTTAATATGGACAACTTATCGAATATAAAATTATTTGCTTTTAATAACTTTGAAAATAAGAGTTTGTTTTGGCCTAAATCATATCGTTTTTCATATTTTTTATAATGATATTGTGTGTTGTTTTTTTTTAATCACAGTAAAATACCGTACCCACTATAGAAATGGGTTTTCTTCTACTAATCCAATGACGTATTTAACTTTGGCAGGAAAAAGAACTCTGAACCATATCTGTTCACTCAATGAAGTATAGCCCTTATGTCGGTCCCTAGTCACCAAGAGTGTTGAGTAAAATAAAGCTGCTAGGTAGGCCAATATTCGAGCCGACGGTTAGAATGATATCTGATATTGATCATGAGGGATTTAACGGAATCCCATCGTACAGTATCGAAGAGAATTGAGAGGTGTCAGAGGAGAAAATATTTCCTGGAAGGATGATCGAAAAAAAATTTCAAAAATCTTCCTTAACCTCAATAGAAATGAGTACATGGTCGTTTTTGGTGTAATTACTGAACCAAAATAGCAATCTTGGTGACTGGTCCTACCTGTGACCTGTGCTGCGAGAACAATGAGACAGTATCCCATATTTTAAAGGAGTGTCCGGCTTTTGCTAGGCGAGGAGGTGCTTGGTGGTTTATTTCTTACCGCAGCTATGCAGTGTACTAAGAAAATTTCTCTAAGGATATGGGATTCATTTGATATAGCCTCCATTGCTGCGATATATCACATACCATTTGTTCTGTCCAAACTTAAAAAATAACATGAACTAAAAAATATTTGTTTTAATATTGGAATTTGAACAAAATCTCTGTATTACTAATGTCAACCCCCTCCACCCCCTAACAAATGTTATATAAAATATATATTTTCTATCAATTAATGGTAACCACAAGTCCTAGAGCCATAACTGGAGTTTAAGAATGTCTGGAAAATAAAATTAGTTATATGTTGATAGTTATTATTCCCCCCCCATCCTTCCCCCAATTTGAAATGTTGAGTTAAGTATAGAGATTTCGACACAATTTCTTATAAGATTAGTAATTTTTTTTTTTTAAATTTTATTATTGAACAAATTCAACTGAGACTAAAATCACGTTAGTAGATACATCATGGTGGAAGCATAGATTGACGCTGTTTTGAGTAATTGCTTGAAGAGTATAAAACAGAAATTTCTATCACAATTCTAGAAGTTACAAAATGTTTAGAATTTAATTTAATAATTGAGGAAAAAGTTCTATCGTCAATCATATTTTTCTTACTTACGATTATTTGATACTGAAATAAATATCCTTAATTTGTGGTAATTTCACTACTAACAACGTCTATATTTATTTTTTTTAAATAATCTAGTAGAGATTTATGTAAAATTGCACTAAACAGAAAATATTTTATTAGATAATAAAACAAAAATCACAATTAATAGACGAATAAACGTTCAAATAGTCTTTCCCGCGCTTTTCTATTATAACCACTAAATGCCCAATCTCTACATTAAAATGTTATTTCGTTGTATCTTCTTCAGAGCATCGCGAAATACTATACCGAACTACCTGTATTTCAATTCAATGATGTTTAAAATGATGATACGAAGAAACGGTATTGCATTGGATGGTGTACCGCATTAGCTTTAGCAAAACATATGTACATACCATAGTAGATATGTAGAAGAAGAAAGACTAAGAAAGAGTTATTTAACTTAGATTTATTGTGATATAGGTAGCTTTTGCTTATACGATAGCATTAGCCTCATTTTAATTTCTTTTCCACCATAAGCATTGTTACCACAATTTACATAATATTAACTGTTACCTGTTAATTACACACTAAATGTTTGTCTTGTTCCGAAAATCATTTTATTTTATTTTTTTTTGGTGTGTATGTGTGTGTGATTTTTTTACGATTCCATAGTATAATCATAATTATTAGCTCTGTTTTTTAGAGAATAAATCAACAATAAACAAATATGTCGTGGATATTCGCAACAGAATTTAAAAATTATTATGAACCGTTAACCGATTTTTATCGAAGAGTTATATGTGCTTTACAATTGGAAGGTTTAATAATTAATAATATAAAATATTTTGTGGAAAAAAATTTGCACGCTCCGTCAATTTTAATTTTATTAATTGCTTTTTGCTAAATAATTTTCCTATACGTTGTTGAAAGGAGCACTAAAATTTGGATAACCGCTCCCGACTGAGAATGAAACATTTAGTGTTTTTCTCTGGTATGTTGATTTGAATCTAGGGGCCGAGTGGTTGGATTGCACTTAAAACAGTCTAAATAATGACATTATCTCTAAAATGGCAATGCTTAAAAAAAAAATCGAGTTGAAACTACGAGCATTTGTAAGGTTTCCGTAAAAAGAATACCTCAAGCGCTGCATTGTTCCACAAAAAAGAGCTTGTCATGTCAATGAGCCCATCTCTAGAGGCCTAAGGAATTTCGGGCGCTCTTTCACACTAAACTAACTAACTAGTCTCACCGAACCTATTTATCTATCAATATTTGGTGAGTTTGTGTTCTTTCACACTTTCTACACCATTTTATCATTTTTTTTGTGAATAATTAGTCTTTATCTCTGCCAAATGAAGAGCTACGAAATGTACTATTAGGTGATTTTTAAATAAAATGTTTTTTCTGTTAGTATATTGAAAATGGAAGAAATCCTCTCACCCCTTTTCTATAAAATTTTTCATATTATTTGTATTTTGTCACCCCAATGAAATAGCTAGGGCTAGGATCTTGAAAAATATGTGATAATTTATTTCGTATTCTATAATTCGGATGGTGGGGATGGGGACCAAACAGAAGTTCCGAACTGTTGCACAAAAATCTGGAGCCACTAATTAATAGAAAATGACCACTATTATGTTGCAGTAGCAATGCTTTTTGCCAAATATTTTACATTAAATACAATTGCCATGGAATTTAGATTTGCATTTATAAGGTTTTGTTTAATATCAAACAGATTGCTCAGTGTAGATATTTGCCTATAAAAATCATCATCAATTATCGTTGTCATTAATACGTTTAGTTTAGTGTTTAGTGTGATATGTTCATTAGTTTTACACAACAACAAAAATTGAACGAAATTATTGTGACACTGAACTTGTTAAATGTCGAACTATTACTAACGGTGCATCGCCAGTGGATACTTAAGCATGCATGCTCAATACCCAATTATGCATCTATAGACCTAAGATCAATCTCAACGGTCACTGTCACTAATAAAATATTAATCGATTTAATAATCTAAACAACATAAAAATGATTTGATTTTACCACAATAGACTAATTGTTTATTCCTAACTGAACTGAGCAGCGCTAATTATATAAAACAAAAGAAAAGAAAGTAATTAAAAAAAAATAGCAATAAATAAATAATAATAAAAAAATCTTTATAGAATCTTTTCGGTTATAAACTAATAGCAGCAGTTTTTTTTTTCTCCGTAAAATTAAAAATAAATTGGTGGGCCTTTTCATTGATACAATCGCACCGTTACAGTTTGTAGTATGGTCAGTTCTCCGTAAATATATCAAAATTATGATTGAGTTTACGGTGCTATGTAGGTATATACACAATAATAATTAATTAATGCTATATATTTTAGATTATGTACAATAAATACAACATATAGATGTATATGTTGTACAGTTTATAGAATTTATACTGAATAATGAGCATGTTTTGAAAGACGACAAGAAAAAGTTAAATATAAAACTACTAAATATGTATGAATTCATATGTATGTACGAATATATTTACATTATACATACATACGATGATGATGGCATAATAATCTTTGTAGTGTATATTATAGAGAAATATTGAATGAAAATAAAACCAAGCATGCAATCGCAATGCAAATCGAAATGCCGCTATAAGTACGCGTACAAAGTGAGTATTTAATGCTCCGTTTTAATAGGAAAATTGGGTCAAGAGGTAAACTAAGATTTAATGTGTAAGGTATGTAATAATATAATAAATAACAAATAAATATTATCTATAGAAGAGGATAAAATGCCAGGTTGATTATGTATGTGCAGTTTGGTTTAATAATAATAAAAATACATATGATCATTCAATTTGATTACCTACTGATCTATTTTCTATATACATATTTGAATGCTCATTTTAATTTGATTGTTGTCTAATGACATCTTTCTGATTGGTCCATTGAAACATTTTTTAACGACCTTAGAAATGTAAATGAGATGAATAAATGAATTCTACGGCATTGCTTATTTTATACCGTTATGCTTACTATTTAACACTGAAAAAACCCTTTCGGACAATATTACAAACACCCAAGGCCCTAATGGAATTCAAACTTACGGCCAGCGCGTAGATATATGCCTCAAATCGATCGATCACACCGATATGGTCTTATATGAATGCATAAATGCAGTTCAATATATTGAACATCACACGAACTGGTCGTTGAACAATAACTGGGGTTATTAGAGTAAGAGTAGATAAACATATAGATGTATTTGCCTAGAGAGTGCCCTAAACTTATTGTAACTCTGTGTGTGTATAAAACACTGATTAATGTTGTTAATCTATAAATGTGTTGCCAAACGCCACTGCTTTGTTGTAGAAAGATTGCGTTCTCGATTGTGCATTACATTATTATTAAACAAACTATACCAATTTAATGAGCGTATAGTAAATCTACTCTACAATTACACGGCAATTGATTAGGCAAGCTTCGGCACTGTTTTCTTGTAGGAGATAGGAGTTGAAATGATAAAAATTTTAGTAAAACATCCTGAGAAATTGACATTGATTTCGTTTTATGCAAAACTTTTTTGTATTTATAGTTTTTTTCGAAATTTTTCTTAAAAACGCAAGAAAACGTGTTTTTCATAAAAAAAATTATATAGGAGGGGATCGAACCCAGCCAACCTGAGCACATCAGAAGCCTCATGTGAAAAATTTAAGTCTCTAGCTCAACGCGTTCAAAATTTGACGATGCGTTTTGAAAAGCGCATACAAATAAAATTTTGTTGTAACCCTAGAAAACACTACAAACGGGCGCGCAATCAAACCGTGCCGCAAATGAGCGGCTCATTTTACACTTTTTATATCTTCGGCTGACGACTTACAGATGTTATTCGATATGTCAAGGTGGCACGATATTCAACAGCGATTTTTGTAAACAAATAAATAAGAAATGGACTCATTGTCGTTGCGGGTGTCTTCAATAAAAACCGCTGAAAATATGAACAAAAATTCGGAAATCAAATTGAGTGTGATAAGAATTCCTCAGAAATATTTAAATTTATCAGGTAATTAAGTATGTTAGAGTGAAGTTAACTCGTTGTGGACTTTTATTTATACAAGTGCTTCACACACATTTTTGTAAAGATTATTATAAAGAACCTTATGTAGCTCTAGCAATACATTTTAAAATGAGCGACATCGAGCCTTATTATCCACACGAAAATTAGTACTTTCGCTTACCCATAATTCCAAACCTCGGCAAATCCCATTTACAGTGGTGCTCATAGAAAGTCGTTCTTTTTCTCTTAAAATTCAAAATCATAACTGAAACTGTATCCTTCCTTCGCCAGATACTTAGCTATCTATTAAACTTAAATCTTTTAAATTTAATTTTTATTACAAAAACTTAGTGTTGCTTTTAGAACAATCACCGGCAAATAATTTAATTTGGAAATCATTTACCGAAGAATTTTCCAATGCAACATCTATTGAAAAGCAACTTTTCTCAATTAAAACCGTAAGTACCATCTTTTTGTATTCTTTTCTAGTTTAGTACAATATTTTCGTTTCAGTTGGTGTCAAATTTATCAAATGAAATGTTACCGGAACATTGTTCTATAGCATGGCAAACGTTATCGGACATCCTATTCACTACACCACTAAAACATCCCGTACGAAATACAATAATCAAGTATGATTTGATTGTAGAAATATTAAAATTAATTAGTGAAATATTAAATGTTTAACTTACGTTTTTTAGAATAATGCAGAAAACTGTTGATCACCATGAAATCATCTTAAGATGTTTGGCGAAAACATTTAGCGAGAACATTGATGCCATCGAAAATTGTGATTCCATTCATGATTGTAATAATATCATAACGATTTTATGCGGCTGCTTTGAGAATTTTTCTGTCGGTGTTCAAGCCCTAGAAATGTGTTTGACTAAATTATATTTGTTAATCAATTATACGATTGAAGTATATTTAAGTCAATTAAAGTATGTACAGATTTCAGAAATTTCTTAAATGTTTCGTTTTTAATAAATTCATTTTAGGAAACCACATTCACCGGCAAGTAAAAGTGAAATATTCATTTTCATCCATAATGCTACGCGATTAACACTGTCCTGCTTCCAGCAATATTTTAATCAAACATCCGAATGTATGGTCAAAAATATTGTCGAAAAATGTAACACATTAATTGATACCAACGAAATCCCAATGGACACTAAAGTGAATTGTGGAATTTGTCTAATTCTAAATGCCAAATTAACGAATGAATTACATTTCGTATTCAAAGACATTGAAAATCGAAAATATGACAAAGATCCGATAAGAAATCTATGTCTCTGCATAGGAATTATAAATAATATATCAGAAGTTGAGCTTAGTGAGCTATTAGCGTCTAGCATCCTTCAGCATATTGTTAGCAGCTTAGTATTGATAGCAAATAAACATTCAATCGATCAATGTACATTGCTGGGTGTTTGTCGAGGACTGAATCAATTAACAAAAAACTTGCTAATACTCATTCTTCCAATTGAGATCTGTGAATTTGAACAGAAATCACTAGAAATTATGGCAAATGAATGTTTGACATTTGCCTGGTCATATTCTGATCATTGTATGGATAGTGTACGACATTTATGCAAAGATATTATTAAAAATTTACTGAAATTAAGTGAAAAACATATGAAACTATTTGGATTCTTAATGGAGAAAACATTGTCAATGGCCTTTTCAAATGATGCCCAAGATGCGGTAAAATGTTTAGCATTAGATTGTGTTTGTCAAATTTTCGGTACCGAATTAATATTCGAAACAATGCCCAATTTGATTGAATTCCTATTCGTCCACATAGCCGATTCACATTGGTCATCGTGCTATGAAAAATTAATGGTGGTCAATAGCAATCAAGTTATGCCGGCACTGTGGTATCATCGATGGGTTCAGCCAATTCTTGTACATCCAAAAATCGATCATAATTTTTTGCAAATTAATGAACAATTAATAAGTAAGGCTATTACCACTAAACCGGATGTGATCGAATATATTTTTGCCGAAAAAGATAAATTACCAATTGACACGTATTTGTATGTAATGTGGACTATACGAAAAAATGGACATGGAAATATGTTGAATTGGTGTCCAGCTACAGATCCTGTAATACAACGGGCTAAGGTACGTATGTACAATTGTACCCTACACTAACTAACTAAATAAAAGTACAATGATGAAGGGTTGATTCCGTTTACATCTCATTCACGTTGTCTGTTATTATAGATAATACCTGCATATGCAAATAGTTAATGTCAATAATTAATTTTCAAATATATTTCCCCTCCACAGGTACACATTTGTGACGATACTCGTATAATGCCACTGAAAATTATAGTTGACGTACAAAAAACGACCGATTTTTTTACTAAAGAAGATCTAAATGAAATATTGGAATATTTATTCTACAATTGCAATTGTCAAAATGCATCGTTACGTGGAAAAATTATTGCCTACATGACAAAATCATTTAATCGAATTCAGGCCGGATATATGGTTGGCAAAAAAACCGGAAATAACCAAATACTGAATGACTACCGAGTATACTTGTTAAATTTAAAGGAATTCTGTGTATCGAATTTATTTGACGGGGCTAACTTTAGTCGAAGATCAATTTCGTTGAATCTTCTGCTGCAGATGTTAAAGGTTTTGCATGAATTGGCAATTGTTGCAGATGAAGTTATTTGGACCAAAAGTACAATCGAAAAATTAATTAAATCTCTAGCTGATACCTATGAAGCGAATAAGGCAGTGGTTAATGAAATAATAAAATATTGCCCGAAACATTGTTTAACGAAAATTAACGTGGACGATGGGAAGCAACTGGAATCGTTAGTGACCAGCGTTAAACCAGGTGATTCAATTACGGCTGCCTATTATTTGGAATTTTACTGCATAACAAAAACACGTTTTCAAACATTTTATGAAGCGATACTATGGTGTGAGCAACAACTTAATGATGGATTAACAATAGCCCAAACATCACTTTTAACGGCCGCAAGACAAAATCCATTGTATGGGCTGGTATTCTGTATCAGACATTTAATATCGAAAATTAATTTTACATCTGTTGTGATAGCCGAATGGAGACCATTTTTCCAAAGATTTATTCAAACCTGCAAACAGTTGACAAAAGTTGTCGGACCTATTGTAAATAATTCGTCGCCAGAAGGTCACCTACCAAATGACTTCAGTGAACTGAAATATTTTCTGCCCGACGATACAGAGGAATCACAAAATCTTGCCGATAATCCGAATAAAATACTATCGGCCAAAAATAATGAAAACCATAATTTAAAAACAACACCTCAAATGGTTTTACTGTGTGCCTGGCGAACCATCAAAGATGTATCACTGTTGTTGGGTGAAATTTGCTTGAAGTTGCCAATTATCAATAATGATGACAACGATGGCCTGATTAGTGTTACAGAAATTCTCGATATTGGTTCACATTTCCAACAATTACTATCGGAGACTAAACATCGTGGTGCATTCGAACAGGCTTATGTTGGATTTTCAAAGTTATGCGTAAGATTGTGGCGTGCCAAACAATTTGATTTACATAGTCGGCCAATGATATGGCTGAAGGATTTAATTGAATTGATATCGGGTGAAAGTGAAAGTAGTTCGATGAAATGTGAAAAATTTTGTGCAACCCGCCGAAGTGCTGGCATTCCATTTATGATTCAGGCATTGGTAACGTCTGAATTACAGGTGTGCTCTTCCGCAGGACTTTCGTATTGTATGGAAAAAATGATTAATTTATGTAAGTGTAGTGTGGAAACTGAATTGAGAACGCACGCTTTAAACATTTTACGAGCTTTATTTAGGTGGGTACTGAATACTAAAAGAAAAATCTAAGCTAATATCGCGGCGTTGTTCCTTTACAGATCTTCTGAGCTTGGCGATGCTGTTGCCGAATATATATCCGATGGTATTGAATGTGCTATAATGGGATATAATGCCTCAACTTGGCCGGTAAATAAAAAAAAAACAAAAAAAAAAATCTCAATAATTTCATTTAAGCCAAAAATCTCATAGGAAAGAAATTCGGCCACCCTATTATTTGCGGCATTAATGATACGCATTTTTGGCGTACAACGTACACGAGATTCCGAAAATCTTAACATTCGCAACAAAATGACAGGACGAATATTTTTCCTAAGATATCCACGTTTGTACGATTTTTTTACGGTACAGCTTAGCATTGCCAATGATTCCATTCTAATGGATGAGCGACCAACTAATTTACATCCATTGCTGCTACTGCTTGGCCGTTTGTATCCATCATCACTGGAAGGTACCGAATCCCATTTGCAACTGTCCGAATTTATACCATTAATTGTGAACTGCTGCAAAAGTCCGGAATTAGAAACGAGACGATTGGCCGTTAAGTCGATTGTAGCAATTATTCAGCCAAATGAAATTTTCGATAATTTATTTTCGATATGCAAATGTTTAGAGGTTAGCCAATGGCATTAATTTGGAAAAATAATTTGTAATATTAATTTTTTTTTTGTAGAATTACTGGAACAATCATAACCGAAATTCAAATTCTGTTCATGGCTCTTTACTGCAAATCTTTTATTTACTTCAATCTACCAAACAAAAAAATCTTCCAAATATTGACAATGACTTGAAGAGACTTTCAATAGACATACTTAAGCTAAATATATTTAAGTGCAATAATTTTATTCTTATAAAGGCATATGCGGATATATTGAACGAAATTTTAATTAGGTACTACGTAAACTTCTACTTAAGTAGTGCATTTTAGTAATTAAATTATTTATTTTTAGAATAAAACAACAAAATTTAAAGTACCTGGAGTCGTCACTGTATGCCATACAAATAACATCAATGATATCGATTGGAGACAAAGCAAATATTATTGGTCTACATGAAGCAATGAAATCACTTGTAGTTTTAAATTTAATACTGAAATCGATCCTTACACCACCGAACATGGACGTCAATGTGGAAGAGAAACTCTACACATCCTTCACTGCCAAATCATTTGAATACATACAAACAATACTCAATATAAATCTACTCATTCTGCATGATAATCCATTAGAATTAATTGATGATTTTGACATTTCTAAAATTGAGTTAGACTTTAGACACTTTCTAAGTGACACGCAAATTCGTAACATTCGTAAAGTACTAATTGAATCGAAATCATTACGACAACAATTATATGAATTAATTAAGGAACCGATATTTTATCCATATTGCACAATTTTATCGTATACCCTTTTGAGTAAACTATCTATAGATGTTTGTTGTACTACAAATGAGTTAGTTGATATTGTAGAAGGTTGTAAAGGGCAGCCAGATGAAGTTAAGGATGCCATACTAAAATATATATCAACTGTTGTTGATAGTGTCGAAATGTTGGATGAGAAATTTATGGAAAAATTATTGGTAAATTTACAAGAATTGGCACAGCCCAATAATTCGAATGAATTAAGGTAAGGGGTCAGAGGGCTTACTAATTGAAAACGATAGTCTTTTAGGCGTATTGTTTTTTTAAGCACTTTCACTACACAAATTCACCAAATGTCAAGGCCACCATTGTTTTAAATTTAGAGGCGTATTCACGTCGTCGACACAAATAAGCTCGTATCGTTTTCAAAAGTAAGCCCTCAAAGAAAACTAGTAATTATTAAAAATCTTAGAAACTATCAGTATTCATAAAACACTTTAACAGAAAATTAAGATCATCAGTGGTGCCAGACCAACTTATAGTTAATGAATGATATTTTTTCAGATTAACCATCGCCAAATTAATATGCCACATAACAGATCGTTGGCTAAGCGACATTTGTAAATCAACCAAATTACTACTTTGCTATATTGACATCGTATTTGTTCTACTAAGAGATGATGACTCGGACATTAGGGATGTCATATCAAAGTGTTTGGTTAAACTAAAACCAAATCAATTATTGTCAAGTGAAGGTAACAAATGAATATATTTAGTAAAATTGTAATTGATATCCTTTTTTATGATCCTTTTCATATATACTCGTATATTTAGATGCAGCTATTTCAACATATGCAGAAACGTTATTTATTGATTGGATAAATGATCAATTTTCCATTATTGAGTCGGATCAATGTTGGTCTCTATGGAAAGATGTTATATCAATGCAAATATGTTGTAATGATAATTCAATTGATTTGCCCGACAATATTGAAGTTTTTGATAAAAATGAAGCAAACACTTATGGTGAATCGGTAATTGTTTGTAAAATGATATACAACAAAATGAAGAAATTCGGATTGAACAGCAAAATAATGGAGGAAATTGAACAATTTGCAATTGAAAAACAATTTAATTGGGTACTGGAGTGATAATTTTGATTTCCTTAAGTACACATATCGTGCCTATTGTTTTGTGTAGGTACCCACTGTAAATATTTATTGTAAAATAATTGGTTTAAGTATACATTTTTATTTGAATTTACGTTTCTTGACTTGATACAAGTTGATTCGACTTGTAACATTAAATTCTTCTCTTCCCTCCCTTAGGATTCCACTTTACAAATAATGTTGCCCGTATTTATTTTCATACGTACATTATGTATCAACTTAGACTTGGAAGTTTGCCTTTCATTTCTCATCTAGACATCCTATGGGATTACTATAGGATTTTACATTTGTCTGTTCATCACCCAGTCTATCCAGGTAAGAAAAGAGATCTTGAAAGATCTTTTACCAAAATTTGACCCAAGATCTCTCGTTTCACCGTATAGCGATTGTATAATGATATCGAGCATTTTCGAACGAATATCCGAGCTGACTATTGCTGATTCTCGAAGTTAACAAGAATAGGTAAAGTTCGATGAACTCTAAAATAACTGCTCTACAATGCCTCAGACAATCCAATAGATATAAGATTAATATCATTCGTTCACCAATGTGCAAGCCACTAATCGATTAAAAAAATTGATTGACTATAATTTAATTGGCTTCTGAACAATTTATTTAATTTTGTCACCCAAAATAGGCGCCATTCGATTATAAAACGTTCCGAGGGGGGAAGCGGATGTTTTAGGTATTTCACTAAATAATTATACATTCTGCATGCAGTGCTGTAAAACAATCGTTTTGCGGACGAAAAATAATCCTTCCCCCACCTATAGAAGACATTTCGATAGCCAATAAATCAATCACTGATCTTTCATTTATAAACGAAACATTTTTTTTCTATTTTTTTTTTCTATGATCATTTATGTAAAATATGTTCCACTTTTATTTTCGATATTGTGTCCGCGCAAAATTTCATCAATGCCTTAACGCTGATCTTAAATTAATAAGATAATCTGGAATAAATACATAAATATTTCTTAACAAAAAAAATACTTCCTTTTTAGATGATAATGAATTTATAGCGGCGGCATATTAAAACATTAACTATTTATGTAGGTATGTATGAGTGATGGTATATAATAAATTTTTTTTTTAATATTATTGTATGTATTCATGGTTCAACGCCATTTTATATATGTGCACTGTGATGCCAACCTCTATAAATTGAGAAGTGAAAAAAAAAAAAAAAATTATTTAATTATGCTGAACAACTAATTTCCGAATATAAATTATGGTTAATTTTATTGATAATATAGTTATATACGCGGATTCATTCATTCAAATATTATGTAAATAATAATTTACGCTTTTTAATTGAACACTCTGTTTTGTGTTTTCTATTTTTGTTAGCAATTTTTTGGATAAAATATGTGTGCTTAGCTTAGTTTATGAGTAGAAATTACTTGCAAATATTGATTACAAAAAAAAAAAAAAACATAAAAAAGTAGTTACATTACGTAATCATTTGTATATACAATCGAACAAACCCATAAAACCAACAATTACATCAATAAATTTATCTACCAAAAAAAAATATTTTTTTGAACATCTATGCTCTTATGCTCTCTATGGTATTTACTGTACAGTACATTCAAATTGATTAATTCAATAATGGGCGATATCATCAATCAAAAGACATTATTATCATCATGAAAGCTATTTTTCAATGGTGATGGAATGCACCAGGCCCCAGCATAATCAATAATCATATTTCGAAAATTTTAATTTTAATAACCAATATAACAAGTCAATACCTATAATTCTTCAATAAATTGATATATTTAATTGAATGGCAGAAATACGTTAACTGAGCAATGAGCATCAGCCAAAAAAAAAAAAAAAAACAAAAATACAAAATGGAGCATTATTTATCAAGAAAAATATATCAAATTTAATTTTAAAATGTTTTTTTTTTTTTTTTTTTTTTTCGTATTTCACCTATGGAAATGTCTATTTTGATTGAACTGATGGAATGTAATGGGCCCGACAACATTTAGAAGTGAAAAAAAAAGATGGACATAGGCACTTTCATTTCATTGATACAATTTTGTATATTCTTTTGTGTCTACACAATATCTTGTATCTTAGCCAGGATCTGTTCGGGAACAAAGAAATTTTTTATATGTAACTATTTGAGTCCTCTATCGACAACAACACTACTAGCATGTATGGTGATGTGTGTAAATACAAATGCAAAACTAATGGCAGAAGAAGAAACAATGAAAATGGCGGTAATTACAATTACAACGAATATCGAAAGTGTACATTTAAATGTCTCCCTCCCTTTTATCCTCCATAGAAGGAATGATTATCCATTTCTAATAAGCTCAAATATCTTTACCAATAAATTGGTTTGCAATTTTTAGTGATTTTATCAAATCTATGTATGTACAATTAATTATTAGTTGGGCTGAATCGTGGGGCCTAAAAGTATCTATATATGTACTGTACATTCATTGTACATAATATATGCCAAACATATGCGCACTTTAATGAAAATTAACATTTTAATTCAGATTAAGACATAAATAATTGAGTAATTATTTACATTGAAATGTGAACGTAAATTATACATATACAATACATGTATACTTACAGCAACAACAACATAAGATTACCAACGGACTAACTCTATGAAATTCAAGCAGAATCATTTGAAAATTTTCCGATACTCTTAGTTTGCATTGTAATAATCTGTAATTTATGACCACGTCCCTATTTTTAGTCCAACCAAGTTTCGTTCAACTTTCTCCCGATTTGTCGATGCTTTGTGTGGGATCCAAAGACTGGAGGTTCAAAGATTTTACACAAAATAGATTTTAATAGCTTAATCCCATTTGCTATACCATGCAGAGTGACAGGACTATATGATGATTAATCCAAAGACTAAACGAAAGAATATTCAGACTAATGCATCGAAAATGCATCAAAGTTCAGTAAACAAGCCATAGGTCAAATCAGTCTGATATTTAAAGCTGGGTAATCGCTTATAATTTAAAGAGACCAGAAAAAGGCCATTCAATTCGATATAGGTCCAGGATCCGGAGAGCACACTTAGGACCAGGAAAAAAATATGAAAGAACAGAATTTCTGCGACTAACTAGTCTCGTGACGTTAAAATGATGAATATAAATGTAGAGACTTGAAATTTGGTAAGTGTGAGGCATGATGATTGTTTAAAACGGAAAAAAGAGGAAGTAGAAAAATAATATATTTCCCCTCTTTCGTATAGGTTTTTCTCTTTTACTTTTGTTTCTCATCTACGTTTCCCCTCTCTAGAAATAAAAATTCCTCTACACCACAATCAACTGATTGTTTCCTAATACTATACAAGACAATATTGACTGTCAATCTTCTTCTCCTTCTTCTTTTACATGGCGAGACTTATCTTGATCTACCAATTAGCACGATTGTGTCGTTTTATTACCACTGAATACACATTTATCTCAATTCAAATGACATCTTCTTTGTGTGTGTACAAATGCTCGCCATTTCACCTAACACCCATTAAAAGCACTGTCATTCTGAGATAATATAATATCTAGACTGTTTTTAAGTACAATCCAACCACCCGGCCACAGATTAAAGTCAACACACCGGCGAAAAACTTTGTCTGGTTTTAACCCCAGTCGGACGTGAACCCAGAACCTCCCTGCTCCAAAGCCAACCACTCAATCCACTGAGTGCCTATACTTCTTAATCTTTTTGGAATAGTAGGTACTTATCTACATACGTTAATGTGACGTACGCACACAAATGTATTCCGCACAGAAGGAGATTCGAACGTAAATATCCAAAAATGTTAGACTTGACGGATGGGCAATGAGCTCTATGAAAATTAGTAATGGACGTATAACCTTACAGCTGAATTCATTAACTACCGGCTTCCCACTTATGACGATTTGAAAAATCTAAATTTTAAAGAAAAAAAAACGCTTGAACGACATTCCCACAAATCAAAAGCTAGAAAACTTGTTCACATCTGGCCAAAAAAAACAAAAAAACAAACCCAATTTTTTTTCGTATGTCCGTTTAGCATTAGATCACCATAAAACCATATTATATACACAATCACAACTAGTAACTCTTCCAAATAAAGTAAAAGCATTTGGAAGGGGCTATAGGCCATGTGAACTGAAAAAAAAAACATTCATTAAAGGAACATTTTAACTATTGACATCGTGAAATTATTGCCAATTTTCTTCTGAAGACAATGAAACCAACAACGGATCTTTTATACGGAATTTTTGCCATTCAATATTACAAATTGTTTGTTTATCGATTCTTCCTAAAAAAAAAACAACAACAAAAATTTAAAAAAAAAAAGCAAAATCTGTGATTGTCGAACGGAATTGCTTATGGAATCGTGTGGGTTATTTTTTTGTTTTTTTTGTTTTTTGTTGTCAACATTTTTTGCATTACCCGGCAAAAATTTGTGTACAAACTAGAGAGATGTGCGCTCATAAAGGGAACCTATCATAATATACATCAGATCTGATGCGATGCTTGAAAGATCCACACAAGTGGATGTGTGACTCTCTGAAGAAGCATCTTCTTTTTGAATTCAACCAACATCGCCATATTATATAATTTCCACAAACGCGCGCGGCTGTACCCAAAAAATATGTGGAGAAATAGATAATATTGAATAATGTGTGTGGGCTTTCACTTTCGGTTTTGCTAATATTGTTATGCCCAAAAAAAAAAAAAAAAAAAACAACAAAAATTTTATATTTGATAGCACACTACGGAAGAAGCGGCCATATATAAATTGAAGAAGTTCCCATGTGAGGATATCAGTTGACATTTTTCGTTTCATCTTCAAACATGAAGGTAGAGATTTGGTTTTTTTTTATCAAATTTTTTTTTTTTTTTTTAATTTTTTATATTTAAACTTAAACTTTCTTCATCAATTTTAATTATGCACATTTTAATTCACGAATATTTTGTTTAAAGAAAAAAAAATAGTTTTTCTATATATTAAATATTGTTGTTTACTATTGGGATTGCTTGATGGTGTTTTTTTTAAGTGATTATAGTTTCAAATCAAAATTTTTTTTTTTTTTTTTGGTTGTTTGTCAAGCGCGGGAAAGTGTTTGTCTTTATAAATGGATAAAGAATGTGGAATATATGAGTGTAGTTTTGTTATACATAATGATAGATAATTATCTGATGCAAAGTGATGGATTAAATTAATAAAATCGTTTTTATATTTAGTGGGTCAATATATTAACATTAATAATTAGCAGTAGTAATAATAAATATTGAAAATTGTTGTTGTACGTAGTGGCAGTGTATCTCTAAGATTGCTTATTTTTCTAGAATGAAGGAATGTCATTTGATTACTTTTTTTTGGATAAATTCGGGCTGCATTTTTGTCATTGTGCTTTATAATTAAAAATAAAATTTATCGGCTTTGAAGTCTCTTAATTTATTTTTTTTATTGAGTTCTTTAAAAATATCTCGTTAAAATAAAATAAATAAATTTAAATTTAGAAAACAACATTAGAATTGTGGAGGTTATAATTCAGATTACAGCAATTTTTTTATATAGACATTTTTTCAATGGTACACATTCTTAAAGTGTAAAGTTCACGCGCGGCGGTCGTTAACCTTTTTTTTTATTATTTTTAGAGAGTCACATAAAAATCAATCAAAATCTGTCGGTCTAAGCTGTATAGAGACTTTTGCAAGTTATATTTACTTGTATTTATTTAGTCGGAAATCTGTTGGAACATTATCGACATTAGAAATATGAATGGAACTGTCGTAATAGATTAAAAAAAAGAAAAAAGTTCGCAGTAGAAATAGATCAAGAAGTCTTATAGAATCTATTTTCATCTTTCTCTAAGTATATTCTAAATTCCCAGCGATTTTTAGACTTTTTTAATCCAGCTATTCTTAAATTGATATTACTTTAATTTGCTTACTATTTTCGGTTGTAGATCTTACTTATTTTACTTAAATTTCATTATTTTCAAAATAAACTTCTAAATAAAACTTTAAATTAAATTACATTTTAATTGCCTCATAATTGCTCCTTTCATCCCCGCGAAAACGAAAGCCGACAAGTTAAAATTTTTCTATTTATATTATATGATGAAAAGAATTGCGAGCGAGGATAGTAATTTTTTTTTCTTTTTTAAATGTCATTCAAATTTTTTTTAATTTTCTTATAAGTCAGTTGGATTCCACATTTAAGAATTTCTTGAATATAAAAACCGTATTGCCTTGTATTTTAATTAATTTTTTTTACAGGCCTACTACCTACCTACTATATAACTCTCCATACGAATAATAACCAATTTATTTAATAGGGCCTTGTCCCCGATTCTGGATCTTTATGACTGCAGTCATATGAGTGACTCCCATTTATGAACAAATAGGAGTCACTCATATGAGAGTGTAAAATAACTTTAAATTTTGTATGAAAAATCATTAAAACTCTCAAACGTAGAATCAAGGGGGGTCTGTTGGGCTCTTTATTCCCCCCCCCCCAAAAGAATATTCAAACACATCATAAAGACCCTGCTCATACCTTTTCTATTCAAAGATTTAGTTTAAAATTGGAAAATTTTTTAATTACCAATTCCACCTACCATGGAATTAAACACTTTAAAATATTCACATTCAAAATATGTAGATCAAATACATACACATTTCATCGATACCCTCTAATTATTTTTAAACAAAAACGATCTTCTATTTAATTTATTGAATTAAATTAAATTATACCGGCAAATATTGAAATTAAAAAAACTTATCCATACCATTACAATCGTTCCGCATTAACAAAAAAAAAAAAACAAAAATTAAAAAAAAAAAACTTATATGATGGAAAGGTTTTTATATGCCGAATTAAATTAATTAATTACTCTCTCATAATAAATAATCAGGTAATAATTATAAACAAAATGAAAGTTAGAATAATTACTGTAATTTACAAGCATCAGAGTGTATATTAAGTCAAGTCAAAGGTTAGCGTTAGACAATACGTTAAAAATTCCATTAGGGTATTTCCAACATTTTTATATAGAAATTTGTTTGCTTTTTTTTTTTTTTAATTTTTTGTATTTATTGAAAATTACGCAAATTAACCATAAAATCGGAATTTAATCATTTTTCGCCAAATTTACTATCGAAAGTTATTGATGATTATTAAGATAATGATGAAATTTGACGGAATTTCCTCTAATGGACCTACATAACAAGAAATTTTACCTACAATTAAATTGACAGAAAGAAAGAGAGTCTCAAAAAGAGATTTTAATATATTTATAATTGTTAGAACATAACCATTCTCTTTCTCATAATTTATTTAAAAGACTTTTGGCCAAAAACATTTTAATTAATATAGATTTGCACACTTTCCCTGTTGTCTATTAATAAAGAAAGAAAAAAAAAAAAATTATGTTGAGAAAATTTAAAAACATTTCATATTTTTCTTTAACAATTTTTAAAGAAGATGAGACGAAGATTACAAAAATTGATAGAGGCCCACCTATAGTTTTTTTGTTTTTTTTTTTAAATTTTTGTTCATCTTCTGCTTCACTCTTCACAATGATAAAATATGTACATAAACCGTTAAGATTAAATCATTTTTATGCGCTAGCCACATAGTTAGTGTAATATATTTGGTAAAGGCAAACTCAATTAATTTGTTAACATAATTTTGTTGTTTGTTACGTTATGTAATGGAGACAGCAGCAGTGCGCGGTCAAGATGATTTCTTTTCTCATCATCCTCAACATCATCATCATAATCATCATAAGAAGATTTCGATTTCAATATAGCCAAATAACTATCATATATAGCACCTATAATATTCGGGTTTGGTTTTAATGGCCATTATGCAAACGCATCATAGATCGTGGGATGCTATTTATTATCTTTATTATTTAAACACTTAGCATATATAGAAAATTATTTCATTTGTTATTAATACATAACATTTTTTTTTGCGTATGTAACGAATGAAAATATTTGAAATGATTAATCAATTGTAACAATGTATTTAATTGTTTTCAGATATTAATCTATCTACTGGCGGTATCGTATGCATCAGCGCTTGGCGGCGGAGGATGGAGTTCGGGAGGTAGTGGTGGTGGAGGCGGTGGTGGCGGATGGGCTTCCGGAGGTGGTGGTGGAAGCGGCGGGGGAGGTGGATCAGTAAAGATAATTAAAATTATTGATAATGGAGGTGGTGGCGGCGGCGGAGGTGGAGGTTATGGCGGCGGTGGAGGTTATGGCGGAGGCGGTGGTGGATGGTCTTCCGGAGGAGGTGGTGGAGGTGGCGGTGGATGGGTATCTGGAGGAGGTGGTGGTGGCGGAGGAGGAGGCGGTGGCGGTAAATTAATAAAAGTCATTAAAATTATTGACAATGGACAAGGAGGAGGAGGAGGTGGAGGTGGTGGTGGCGGCGGTGGAGGCTTCCTAGGTGGTGGTGGTGGAGGTCTTGGTGGTAAAGGCGGTGGTCTTGGTGGTCTAAGTGGTGGACTTGGAGGTTTACTTGGCGGTTTACTTGGAGGAGGTGGAGGCGGTGGTGGAGGCGGAGGTGGATATGGAGGAGGAGGAGGAGGAGGCGGTGGAGGTGGTTCAGGTGGTAAATTAATTAAAGTAATCAAAATTATTGACAACGGACATGGAGGCGGCGGCGGCGGTGGTGGTGGATACGGAGGTGGATATGGAGGAGGTGGTGGTGGTGGTGGAGGAGGCGGAGGTGGTGCTGTTAAAATAATAAAGCTGATTGATGTTGGTTATGAAGGTGGATCAAGTGGTGGTGGTGGCGGATACTCTGGCGGTGGTGGATATTCTGGCGGTGGTGGATACTCTGGCGGTGGCGGATACTCTGGTGGAGGCGGATACTCTGGAGGTGGTGGTGGATACTCTGGAGGCGGCGGTAGTTATGCCCCGAGTGTTAGTTACAGCACAGGACCTACATCATACGACACTAGTTTTAGTCAAACTAGTGCTTCATTTAGTAGTGGTGGCGGAGATGGAGGTTATAACTATGCTCCTGGAGTAGGTGGAAGCGGTAGTGGATATCCTTAGAATGTGAAGGTATCAATGAAGCTGCATGCAAAGACATACCAAATTCAAGTATCCGAAGGGATACTGATGACTTTTAATTTTTAAATGAAAGAATAACCACGAATGCCATTTTTTCATATAAAAAAAAAATCGTGTTTTATCGACAAATTGTTACTTGTTTAATAGTATGTGTTACGTTTATTATTTTTTATTATTGTTATTGTTTTAATTTTAATTTTGTTTTTGTTTGTTGATTAATTTATTTTTTTTGTTATGTACCTTTTAATTATATGTACACGCTAGCTAGCTTGTAGATATTAAATAAAATTATAAATAAAAAAAAACTAATTCTTTATTATTCATTTTATCTTCTCTCATCAAGACTCCCCAGACCCTTTTCAGTACACTAACTTAAAAGTAAATAAAGATAAGAAAAAGTTGTTGCAAAACAATTAAATTTTAATTGTATAGTAAAGGTATTCGTTGACATCTTCATATATTTCTATGTTTCAACCTGTACCATATATGGCAATATGTCTTGATGGATTTAAGCATTTAAGGTGACGAATAAAAAATTATTTTAAAAATTTTCATAATATGTACATGTACAACCAAGATCAGTCCAACTGTTGATTTTGTGTCTCATCATAAATAAGCTTTTTTGATACTACAGAAGTGTGCAAATTATTAGACTCATCCGCACCAAATTTATATGTTATCTTAGATTTTATGATTTGTTGTCACAAACTAAGACTGCAAGAATTTGGTTAGAATAATTTCGTTTTGTAAAATTGTTCGTAAACGCGACAAACGTGGAAAAGACGCGATCACCCGTTTTGCTCAAATTTTATGTGTAAATTACGCATTATAGAAAGAAAACACATTTGACGCGCTTAAGAACAATTTCAGTCATAGTTTCAGACTAAAACACATAAAATCTAAGACAACATAAAAATTTGGTGCTGAGTCTAACAATTTGCACAACTCTTGTTAGCAAATTCGAGAATTATTTGTACATTTGTACATTCTAAAAAGCCCTAAAACTAAATGTTTCCCGCACTATACGTCGGTATATCGATTTAGTTGGAAATTGTATATTACTAATTATATTATTGTGAGATAAAATACCTAGTCGCAGTATATACTCAGTATAAGCAAGATAAGATACGAGTGTGCAAACTTTTTACATGTAATAAACAATATTCAAACAACAGACAATTTTAGTAACATTTTAGATCTCTCGAAAAAAATACAAATAATAAAATTCTTGCGACGTTCTGTGTTTCGAGGTGTGACAAATAATATTGATAAAAAATTCTTAAATTTCCCATAGACTAATCAAAATGATGTCAAGTTCAACATCGAAAACTAATCAAAACATAGATGATAATACAAATAATGTTACACCACCGCCACCATATAGTATGCAAATTGGACCGACATCGCCGACAATGTATGGACGATATGATAAACCGATTCATTTGTCATTTTGTGAGAAAATGCAAAAATATAAACCACAATCGAATTCAATAGCTGGAGGTTAGTAATATTATTAAGAATGCATATGACCCATTCAGTGTCAAAATATACCTAATCCACCTTAGACTATAGTTTAATTTCTTCAATTAAATCAAATTATAAAGATAAAATTTTTATAATGACATTTTTTACTAGATAAACATAAACGTGACTATGACAAATGACTGAATTTAAAAATGGCACTATTTTTAAATTTTAAACTTTAACCGTTTTTAATGTTAGTTAATTATAAAAACAGAGTGCATAATACTGACCTCAAGTTTTTTTTTAAATAAATTTCGTCGTACAAATGTAATCAGGATTCATCCAGAGTGCTGAAGCTAATTAGAGCATTACTTTTTATTGATTCAATTTTTGTCCAAATTCGGATTACCTAAAAAAATATCAAAAATCTATTACTTACTCGTGTTATGCATAATTTATTAGTAATAAGTCTAGGCAGCAAAACTTACTGTTTTATTAAAAAAAAAAATCTCAGCAAAACACATCTCTTATTCTTCAATATAAGTACAAATTAAGAAAAAAAAAACTAAATAATGGCAGTGCTGAAATGTCACAAGACAATTAAAATTAATAGCGCGTGGTTAAGCAATTAATGTAAAACAAAACAAAAATCAGATAAAATATTATACAGACAAAATATATTTTTCTCACGCTATTATACTTATGCCAACAACAACAAAAAACCTGGCCATTTAGCAGTATACTAATTATTTAAAACAATACCACAACTTCATATTTTTATTATTGTGGCAATATCTATGCCTTTATGAAAAAAGATCCAACACTATTATTACGTACATAATTCAAGAAAGACAAGGAATACAATTTTCGTTCTAGATCAGAAATATTCATTGACTCTCCATATGTTGGTATCGTAATTATCCAAAATGTAATTGAAATTTTAAAAAAATTAACGAAAATTGGGAACAAATTGGAAAATATCTTAAGGAACTGTTTTTAGAAAATAAAATGATCTCCTTTAATGTGGTAAGATGGTTCATTCAGTTTGAACTAAAAGATAGAGCGATATAAGAGACCACCAGGAATATTTGGTTACGGACAATTTTTGTTTTTCTTGATACAAATATTTCAATTGAAGAAATTATGGGAGCGAGTAGTTCGGAATCCACTATAAAAACAGTAGGTTCACTTCCATATAATTGAAAACCACACAATTAAGGACGAATTATGTATCAGTAAAACTTGTTATAGGATTTGTAGTAATCTGATTTTTAGATATAGATAGAATATGTGGGGCAGAACATCAAGAGAAGGAACACGTAGAACACGTAGAGACTAAATATTAAAAAGAGAAAATAACAAGACTTCATTAGGCATTATTGTTAATGTTCGACTGCCACCGAATAATTATCTTCAGTAAAGTTTTCATTGGAATCGTTCAGATTACATAAAATCGCACCATCTTCATACTTCATCAGTATCCTTTTTAATTTATTTTGATTTGATTGTTTTTCTATTCTTTACTGACAACTAATCAACAAATAGCTGACACTGGATAAAAACACTTATCACATGCCAACACTTGCCAGTGACAACTGACTCACTGACCCCCAAACAAAGTCTGATAAGACAATGAAATTGCCACTGATAACAATACGTAACCAATATTTTTAGGAACACTGTTAATGATAATAAGTGGCATCCATATGGCATGGGGACTGTGGCATATGAAATTTGTAAATCATAAATGGACGGAAGAGCTTGGTGATGATGAAAACTTTCGAGATAACATGAAAATTTTTACGCTGAGTTCGTTCTACGTAGGCGCAATAATAGGAAGTGGTGTTGGTGCCGTAATTGTAGAACTTTGGCGTAAAAAGATTATTTACGTAAGTATTTTGTCGAATAATTATTAAAATAACAGTCAGTAGAGAGTAGAGTCAAGTTTAGGTTATTTGCTCAAAGTCAGTCCAATGATCTTGATATTTATATATTTTGGAAAAGATATTCCCTGCACATCGATCTTAATGCATTGTCATCGTCAGTCATCTATAATCTCGAATAAAGTTCCTCAGACAGTTTATTTTATCCACTTGAACTAATATTGTACTGAACTGTTCTTCTTCTTATGTGGCACTACAATCTACGACCGATGGTTAGTCTCGCCATGTATTTGCTTCACGAGCACCTCCGAAAATAGAACGCAGATCCTCCTTTCGAAAACTCGTTTCTTTGGGTCATATACCCAATATATCATATGCCATCATATATTTAGTGTTGTGTGTGTTGATGTTGAGTCCCAAGATCGTTGAGCCTGTCTGCAATCACACGGAACTGTTACTACCTGCTAAAAAAATAGTTTTTTGCTATTTTTAATTTCATTCTTCTTCTTTTAACGCCCTTTTAAAATGCTTACGATTTATCACTTGAAATATTTAATTGTTTTGAATAAATTAAAAAAAGTGACACAAAAGCGCCTGAGAATATTGAATCAAAGGTTTGTCGTATTAACAAAAAATTACCTTAACTAACTACAGCAATTATGGTCATTTTCACACAATGTTTGCTTCTTTAATCACAGTGATAATCATTTTTTTTTTAACGTTCCATGTCGTTACACTTATCAGGCGAGAAAATAACGGAAGTGATTTGGAAATTAAAAAAAAAAAAAGTACCTATAAATATACTATGAGTATAAAATAAAACAATGGGAAAGACCGCATTTGAAGATCATTTCTACATGTGTATAAGATTTAAACTTAAACTGGGTCTATGTATAGCAAAAAGTGAGATTCCGTGCGTGTAGTGTGGATACGCCAAACAGCATGAGAAAATCAACAAATCAACAGAACATATTTTGATATGATTTTTGTTGTTGTTTGCAATTATTTTTTCATTTTTTTTAAATTTCGGTCAATGAGTCAGTGATGTCTTATTATATTATATGATTTCCGGTGATATTGCATGCATTTCAAATGTTTTAATAAAATTATCTTAAAATGTTATTATGGGATCCCCCCGCAAGTTCGCCTTACTGATCACTGCCGGCTTAACAAACATTTACGCAGACTACGAATCTCTACAGACGACACATGTCGATTATGCCATATTGAAGAAGAGACTGCGCGGAACACATCCTTCGTGAATGTGAATGTGAAGCACTAGCCCGACTAGCATAAACTGGAGGCATTGTAAACCAGAGGTATAGTGTAATAGATCTTTAAAAATCGAGGTGCTATGGGACTATAAGGATACACCTCTCCCAAATCTAATATAATCTAATGAGACCCCCTATTATATTATTATTGTTTTACTATAATAACTCTCAAAATCGATCACTTTGGTGAAGATGATATTAATTCTACCCCAGACAACTATACCTAACAGGCACACCAGAAACAAAATATTCATATGGCTACGGTTCACAAGTAGTTGTCTGTGGTTCTACTAACATTTCGAAACGTTCAACACACACATAGTTAGCATAATTACAAAATTTTATTTTATTATTATTCAAGGATCTTAGTGGATCAATATTTGCCCTAAGCAGCATACTACTCATTGCCTGGCCAGACAAATTTCTATCGATACTAAGCGGCCGTATACTTTGCGGTTTTGGACATGGAATTGTATACGTGACCGTAATAATTCATGCAGCCGATAATGCAAATAAAGATATGCGTGGTCTAGTGCTGGCATCGGTCAACTACATAATTGCCACGGGAATGTGTATTGGTGCATTAATTCTGAATTATGAGTTTTTCAACAATGACTTTAACTATGATCGACTAATTGGAATTATGGCATTGATCATTGCAATTATGGCAATTGTTATAGTACCCTTTTTGACCTATGAATCGGTTCCGTTCTTAATTCGTAAAGGTAACGAAACGGAAGCATTAAATACGATGATAAAACTACAAAATGAATCGGTGGAAACGTTTCGAATACGTAAAGAATTTCAAGAGATGAAAATAATGATCGCCCAAGAGAGATCTGTTAATAGAAATATATTCTCGAATGGGAATTTCAAACCACTTTTACTAATCACATCAGTTAGATTGTTGTATATTCTTTCGAATAACTTTCCACTCAACTTCATAGTTCTCCAATTAACGGATCCACTTGTTCAACAAAATGGAATCGTCAGTTTAGCACCAATTATATTAACAGGAAGCAGATTTGTCGGTGCCACATTTCCTTTGTTCACGCTTTATAGCATATCACGAAAATATCATTTACTATCATCCGGTGGACTAGCCGGTATTGTTATGTTGGCATTTGGTCTATACTTAGCGACATTGGATAAACTCATCAACTGGATGCCAGCAATGTTTTGTATCGTTTTTCAATTTCTAGTTGGTATTGGAATTGATCCACTACAGCATATACTAATGGCTGAAGCATTTCCGCATCCAAAAAATTCCTGTTCCATAATGATTGTTACCATTGTGGAATATACAATCCAAATTATTTTATTTTTTGTATTTTGTAACATTAATTTCACAAAAGGCGTTCTGTTTTTTATAATATTTTTCATAGCCGCTGCATTGCTATTTTTAACATTTATTCTTCAGTATGCATTGCCGGAAACAAGAAAATTAACTTTGAAACAAGCAAAAGACATGTTCAGCGAACAACATCTTAGGGGTATTGTGCTGTCGACCAGACCGTACGCTCAGGGAATAACTTATTCCTAGACAAAATAGAATAATTTTGTAAATTTGTGAATATAGTTAGTTATTTATTAATTTAAAGAAAAAATATGTTTGTGAAGATGTGTTTTATAGAAATAATACTTAATACCGAAAATGGATTGAAAAAAACCATAAAGTAAATATTTCTGGATCATAATTTGTGCGGAAAGGATTGTAACCACCTATATTACACTGTATTGTACTAAATAACATAAATATGAACATATTTTCACAATTTTCTACAAATTTTCTAAAAAAAAAAATCTACAAAATCATTTGTCCGAAAATTAAAACGAAAAATTCATGTTACTCTTAAACAATAGTTACTAACCTTATTTATCTTTAAGCAATAACAACAAGTTACTAAATCGTTACGTAATCCTGAACATAATTATTGTTAAAAACCAATGAAAAACACTTTTTAACGTTAAAAGAAAATAATTCAAGTCGAACACTTTTCGTTAATGGCCGATGGCGCCAAAATTACTTGACATATAACAATTAACCCCATTCATCAAAAAACTGAAAAAATTCAGAAATTTTTCTGAAGTTTCTATTGATCGTCGTGATTTTGTTAAATGGCAAATGGGTGAATATGCCTTCTTTTTTACTGTCTAGCTGTCATTTCGTGTAAAATAATTTGCTGGTGCGGTAATGACAACAAAGGAGTTTTTTGTCGTCTTTTCTGCGTATTTAATACAACTTAGTTACAATTAATTAACTTCTAAGAATATATTATTGTTTTTTTTCATTTAACAAACTGATATTGCAACTTGTAGTCCAATTAACAATTTGAACAAATGGCGTGTCTGCATATAGTAAAAGGTCTTGACATAAATGCAGTGAAGGAATCGATTGTCAATCATCTCGATGAAATTGAAACATGCTGGGAATGTGGCAAAATGAATACGGGAACGGTCGAGAATATTGACGATACGAATGATTATGAACGAGACACCAGTTTATGGTTGTGTCTTAAATGTGGAATAAAACTATGTGGTCGATTTAGCAATAAGCATGCGACCGTTCATCATGAGACTAAACGTCTGGATCATCATTATGTGGCTTTAAATATGACATCTTTATTATTTTGGTGTTATGAATGCGATGACTATGTAAGTGCGCCCACATCCAAATCGGATTTTGATATTCTCGAGTTTATTAAGCGGGAACGAAATAAAAATGATGAAAAGAAAATTAACAAAAGAGTCCAAGGAATTTTAGATATAGGAACTGCTCTAAATAATACAGCAGATCGATGCATTAACAACGAAAAATCACTCACATTCGTAAAACCATCAACTGAACTACCGCTACTTAGAGGTTTACAAAATCTAGGGAATACATGCTTTTTTAATGCAGTTCTACAGTGTTTGGCACAGACACCTTACTTATTAACCGTATTAAAGCAATCTTCCAAAGCGGGCGAAGAATTCGAATTGCCGGGCGGCCCAATTAGACTGGCAGATGGTATGGACATAGTATTGCCGACTATTAAAAGTACACTATGTGGATGGTATCCGCTAACGAGTGCTTTGGCCGACACAATCGATGAACTTCAATTATCGGGCGGTGTACACAATCCAAAAACGTTATTCGATTTACTAACAAAGAGTCGTCCACAATTTGCCGATGGTGATCAACATGATTCGCACGAGTTACTTCGAAATCTTTTAGAATCCGTTCGAACTGAAGATTTGAAACGATATAGAAAGGAAATTTTATCATCGCTAGAATACAAAGCAAAACGTACGATAGGCACTCACAATGACGATGATATGGTTATAAAATGCAAATTATATGGATCACAAGCAAATGAACGAATACTGATACCCGAACAAGTGTTTCGTGGATTTTTAGTATCAACATTAACGTGTCAAGACTGTCATCATACATCTCCACGTCCGGAAAGTTTTCTAGACATTTCGCTGCCCGTCAATGTCGAGACGATACCGAAAATTTATATTTCTCAAAAGAACAGTGCCGAAATTATCACGCCTCCGGCATCAAAGAAAGAAATTAAGAAAGACAAAAAACCAAAACGTAATAATAAATTAAACAACAACAACAACAACAACAACAACAAAAATATGACACAAAATAATGAAATTGATTTGACCACCAAAGAAGACGATGATTTAAATGGACGTTCTGATGCCGATATGGAGGAGGAAATCGATAAGAACGGTTCAATTCTATGTTCGTCATCGTCATCGAATAACTTTGCTGCTGACATTGATGAAAATGTAATCGAAGGTAAACCTATCATTGAAAATAATATTCAAACAATTTGTGATTTCAATGGGAACAGTGAATTAACACAAATCTCTGGTTTAGGTGAGAAACAAGACGATCTTCCGGAGAATATACACAAAGAAACAAATGGTGAGATGACAAATGGTACACCGGATTCAATCAATAAAACGGAATACTGTGAATTGGCGATTAGCAAAAAAGGCCGGGACACATTAGTTCGACAACATTCGGACAAACAGAGTGATATGCCACTGCAAGATTTTGGTGACATTACATTAAGCTCAAATGGAAATGGTACAAGAAAATCAATTTATACGAGAAATTCAGCGTACACCGGTTGGAGTACAACGATGGCGCCCCGATATGAGGACGATGAAAATGAATGTTCAATTCAATCGTGTTTGAGCAATTTTATGCGTTGCGAACTGATGACCGGCAACAATAAAGTTGAATGTGATTGGTGTACGAAAGCGTTTAAGAATGGCAAAGGCGGAACCGTCAACACAGATGCAACGAAACAATTTCTAATATCCAGTCCACCAGCCGTTATGATATTGCATTTGAAACGTTTTCAAGTTGGTCCCAGGTATGTGTTCCGGAAATTATCGAAACGTGTCTCGTTTCCATTTATCCTCGATGTTGCACCGTTTTGTGCCACAAATGTCCGAAATCTTCCAAATGTGAATAGACATCAAAAAAAAATCATCTACTCATTGTATGGTGTTGTTGAACATTCGGGCAGTATGTATGGTGGACATTATATTGCCTACGTTAAGGTACGTTCACCGATAACATCGGATGATCCACGATGGAAATTTATACCGCAAGGTAGTAAGGCTGAATTGGATCAAACCGATGAACAAAAAGCACGTCTCGAAGCCGATTTGGCAAAAGCACTGCAACGTGAAATGGATCAGGATTGTGTGGATAGTGATGATTCAATGATGTCCTCGTCTTCATCCGAAAATTTCGAATCGACTGCTGATCAATCTAGAGATGAGGAGATTGTACCGCCACCTGGTAAATGGTATTTTGTATCCGATAATTATGTAAAAGAAGTCGATGAAGAGAAGGTGCTCAGTTCTCAAGCGTATTTGTTATTTTACGAACGTATATATTGAATTTGTGAATTGGTAACATTAACGCATAAATTTTATTTACATACGATATACACCAATACCAATACCAATACCTATACCTATACCTATACATAATATTAATTATTCTCATAATGTATATAAATTTATTGTCTTTAACAATCTCCAATCATTGATTATTAAAAAACAAAATAGTTTTGCGGATTTAAAAACGATTTTTTCTTCTTTTTTTTGGAAATCCACATCCTAATTCCAATCCAACTTCCAATCCAATGGCATCAACATATTTTAAACAAAATCGAACATAATCTGTCTGTCAATACTCAACAGTGACATATTGACCAGATAAAAATATTGATCCCTGAGAATTTTTTTTAAAAAAAAAGAACAAATCCTAGCTAAGTATCTGGTAACAGGAATATTTTGGCAATTGGTCAAAATATTTTTTGTATGAAAACAGCTCGATTATTATGTTTCGCTATCGATCCAAAAGATCCTCGACTTAAATCGATAGTGATCCCATAGCATTTTCAATGTTTACTACACGACACCTACTCAATGCAATTCCTTATTGGATTCAGTATTTATTTTTTAAAGTGTCAAAGAAGCGAAGAGACATTTTCCCAACTGTACGTCATTTCCAAAAAGATCAGTCACAGTCAACAGTCTTTTATTCTAAATGCAGAAATACGGACAAATGGAAATTCCTACTAACTTATTTACTCCAAACGACATTAGACAGAACAATCCCTCGCAGGTGCTAAAATTCGTTAATAGCACCTCGCTAAACGAGGACATTTAAACATCAGAACAATATATCTTTTAGGTCTCAGTGGTGAAGGGCCAATAGTCCCACAGTCCCCCCATAACCATAACGATAATCACATACTTACTGCTGGCACTGTGATCCATAATGAATCTTGGCCTCTTGAATAAGGTTTCTCTAAAGATTTATGTCTGGAGCAACTATCCGCCTTTTCCCAGATTGCTTGCATTTTCATCTATGTTGTCTATCCACTTAGTTTGGGTCTACCATCGGTTTTTTTACCATCTGGTTCAGACTTTTTGCTGCCTTGCTTTGGTCTATACGTATTATAGGTCCTGACCACTGGCATTGTTTTAAACTTTATTTTTTTGCTCAACGATGAGTCATTTAACGCTTCCATGCACTCATCTTTTTGTCGAACCGAACTGCGAATGCGTCTGAGGACTTTGCGTTCGAAGCTGTCGTATTTTTCTTTCATTATTTGTTTTTATTTGCCATGATTCGGATCTGTACATGAAGCCCGACACAATTAGTGTTTTATAAAAATATCATAGTGCGTGGTGGAGTCGTGATCTCACCGTCTGCGCCACACCGTAGTATTGTATATAGATAAGAGAGGATGGGGTACTATGTGTATCTTACTTTGATATAAATCACGATCTTCTGTCCAGGCGCTGCAATTAATTTTTGTATAAATTTTAGGGGTTTTTTATCATTTACTCGAAAAATGTTTGGATTACGGAAAAAATTAATATGACAACAATTATAGATAATAAAAAAATGAAGATTTCTTTAATAGACCAAAAAGTTCCACGACCCACCGTAATGGTGCTGGATTCAATTTTGTGTAATTTATAGGGTTTTCAATCATTTACTCGAAAAATATTTGGATTACGGCAAAAATGTGTATAACGAAAATGATAGAGAATATAAAAATGAAGATTTCATTAATAGACCAAAAAGTTCCACGACCTACCGTTATAGCGCTGCAATTAATTTTTATGTCATTTCTAAGGTTTTTAATCATTTGTATTCAATTTGTACTCAATATAACAATAATATAATCGGCTTAGCCAATTATTTCTTCTTTACTGGTTATTTTGCAAAATGGGTTTATGAGAATTTCTATATAAACTTCAATGGATTACCCAAATAAAAACAATCCGAATTTATACTTCTCTGTATATATTATATTCTTAATAATTATTATATTCAATTTACATTGCCGGAACTAGGGGTGTAATTATACATTTTTTTTTTCTCTTTAATTTCCAAAAGGAGTTATTGTCCTTTTCTTTTTAAATATTTGCCTTTATAATGATTTAGATTTAGATAGTATGCAATATATAATAACATTTAATGTTGTTGTTGTGTGCTATACAATTTAAACACGTGAATTTACACATTTAATTTAATAAATTTAAAAAAAAAAACCCGAATAAATGGAATTTTTTGTTCTCATTCAACAAAAACACATTAAAATGATTTCACTATACAATTAATAATACTAAGAGCATCAATAATAAATGGATATAAAATCTTCTCCCGAGAGTGTAAAAAGCTTTAAAAACCTTTCAACTCATTTTTATTTTTTATTTTATTTGTAATTTTATTTCTTACTTATTTGAATCTTTAAAAACTTTAACAACACGGTTTGCAATTAATATTAACGAATGGATGCTGAATACCATTTTTTTCATCTTTCTTTTTTTGTTTTTAAAACGTTTAGTGACGTGAATCTCTTGGATAGAATTCAGCAAGAATAGATGCAGGAATTCGCTTAAGCATTTCCTTGGGGAAAATACGAAGCAATTGCCATCCAATATCCAATGATTCAAATACTGTGCGATTTTCGTAGTTTCCCTAAAATAATCACAAAAGAAAAAAAAAATTATTCCACATGATCAAAAATGCGTCCCGCCAACAATGGCGGCAAAATATTTACTTGAGAAATGAAATTCTTTTCGAATTTCGATAAGAATTCCAAATATAGAAGATCGTCCGGTGTTAGAGCTTCTTCACCGACGACAGCCTTCATGGCTTGTACATCTTTGCCAATGGCATAGCAAGCATACTGAAACGAAAAATATGTTATCCTAGGGGAGGTCTTCACTTTCGCCAACAATCACAAAACACCACTTACCAATTGATTTGAAACATCAGAGTGATCTTTACGGGTCATACCCTCACCAATGGCCGACTTCATCAAACGTGACAAAGATGGCAACACATTCACTGGTGGATAAATTTGTCTGTTGTGCAATTGACGATCAACATAAATTTGACCTTCGGTAATGTAACCAGTTAAATCGGGAATTGGATGCGTAATATCATCGTTGGGCATTGTTAAAATGGGAATTTGAGTAATTGATCCATTGCGGCCTTCAACACGGCCAGCCCGTTCATAGATGGTGGCCAAATCGGTGTACATGTAACCAGGAAAACCACGACGACCAGGTACCTCTTCACGGGCAGCTGATACCTCACGCAAAGCTTCGGCATACGAAGACATATCGGTTAAAATGACCAATACGTGCTTTTCACATTGATAGGCCAAAAATTCGGCAGCTGTCAATGCAAGACGTGGCGTAATAATACGTTCAATGGTCGGATCGTTGGCCAAATTCAAGAACAAACATACATTCTCCATGGAACCATTTTCTTCGAAATCTTGTTTGAAGAATCGAGCCGTTTCCATGTTAACACCCATAGCAGCGAACACAATAGCAAAGTTATCTTCATGATCGTCCATGACCGATTTTTGCGATTGTTTAACAAGACCAGCTTGACGGCAAATTTGTGCGGCAATTTCATTGTGCGGTAAACCGGCAGCAGAGAAAATCGGAATTTTCTGTCCTCTAGCAATTGAGTTCATTACATCAATAGCCGAAATACCAGTTTGAATCATTTCCTCCGGATAGATACGTGACCATGGATTAATTGGTTGACCCTGAATGTCAAGGAAATCTTCGGCCAAAATTGGTGGACCTTTGTCAATTGGTTTACCCGAACCGTTGAACACACGACCCAACATATCTTCAGAGACTGGTGTCCGTAGAATGTCACCAGTAAATTCACAAAGTGTATTTTTGGCATCAATGCCCGATGTTCCTTCGAATACTTGAACAACAGCCTTAGATCCGCTCACCTCGAGCACTTGACCCGATCGAATGGTTCCATCGTTTAAGCGAAGCTGTACGATTTCAGCGAATTTCGGGAATTTTACTTCGTCCAAAATAACGAGCGGTCCATTGACACCGGATACCGTTTTGTAAGCTAGAATCAGAGAGGACCAGATATTTAATGCGATTTCATAAATCTTCTAAATTATCGGCAACATTGATTTCCTAAAGAATCATCTACATGTTGAGGAGTTTGGCGATATCGTCAATTTTCGGGAAAATATTATTGAAACTCTTCTTTTCTATTTACTACGAATGTTTCGGGAATTTCCGTAATCCAATCAAATAATTTAAGGAATCATTTTCCAGATACCTTTTTTTCTTACCATTTGATCATTCTTTATTTCAATTTTGCCAGATTACCTCTCTCCCCAATTGGAATAACTGCTTAAATTACGCTACGATTTAAATCGGAAATCGTATCGAATAGCCATTTTTGTTAGTGAAAAACCAGAAAATCTTTCTCAAAACCACAAATACATTTATTTGATCTTTAATCGATTCTTATCCAAGTGAAAATCATAAGACTTCTCACCTACCAAAGTCCAACAATACTCAAAACTTTCATTTGAAAAACCTAAAAAGATTTACAACTAAGGGAACGTCCAAATGACTGTGGATTGAGCCTTTGGAGCGGGCAGTCTCGGGTTCAAGTCCGACTGGCGTTGAAACAAGAAAATGTTTTTCTCTGATGTGTTGCCTTAAATCTGAGGTCGGGTGGTTGGATTCCATTTAATAACAGAAGAAAAACCTCAAGTGCTGTATTTCTGAACAACACAAAAAAGATTAATGTATATTTAATGGTAACAAAACGTCACAATTGTGCTAATTGGTAGATCAACGCCATGAAAAGAAGGGGAAGAAGAAAAAGGGAACGTCCATATTTGATTTGTTCTAGTCTCCAGTGCAAACCAACAATCCGTAAAGTGCTCACCTAAGTACAATTTGGTACTTTTTTTAACATTTTTAATTTATTGAATTAAATACAAATAGCTATTAAGTGTTAAGTCAGATAATGACGTAGGCACAACGAGATAAGAGTAGATGAAAATAAAAACGTAAAAAGTTAGCATCAAATTCAGAAAAATTTTATGATGTAAAATTAAAATGGAAAAAATTAGAAAGAAGGGGGAAAAATGGAAAAGTTAAAGCAAGACGTTGGTTCCATCATCTGCTTAGGTTAAATACAAACATAACTAAATAACACAGTAAAATGTCTAGCAATTGGCTAGCCTATGCGCTTCACTTAAGCCACATCGTATGAACTACAAAACCAGCCAAACTAATCCTTTTATTTAACTCACAAACTCAATAACGTGTGGAAGGGATTGATTATAACGTTTAAATGACATTCATAATAGCCAAGCGACTCAGAGCTAGAAGTTCGTATTATAAATGAACCGCATATATGAATGGGAGAGTTTAGGATCACAGTTAAGGCATACTACTCCAGTCTGGATATAACATTACGAACAAAACAATTATTGGATTCATATTTTCATAAAAGAGGTGCTTCCCACCATCCCATTTGAATTAACCAATAGGCATACAATAAAATCAATAGAAATTAACACTCGGAATTTAAATATCAAATAATAAATATAGCGATCAGACAAAAAGGACACTGTCAGGAAGAACAAAAGTTAATGTATATGGTTGTCGCTCCCTCTATCTCTATCTCTCTCTCTCTTTACTGTACTGTCATATGTCTATCGTTAGACCTTGTACAATGGGGGCTATTATTACAACTCTGCAAATAGGATGTAGGCCTGTTGGGTATCATTAGGAAAAGTAGACAAATTTGTTTTAGACGAATTTTAAATGCTTTCACTAATTAACGATGGTTAAAATACCTTAGAATTGTTAATAAATCACTGATATTATGTGCGCATGTAATCACATGACAAGCATATCAATAAAATTGCAAGACATTTTTTTTCACATAATTTTCATCGTCTCATTTTACCGTAAAGGAAGATATTAAAAGTGCAATTCTTTACGTTTTCGTATTGTTAAGAATATTAAGTCTTCATTTTGTAGATTAGAAAAAGAAAAATGTGGCACACCTTATTACGACTATGAAAAATGTGAAGATGTGTGCCATAGAAGAAGATATACGGAAAAAAACCATAAAAATTTATAATAATCCCAAAAATTATAATTAAGAATATCTAAATTAAAACTAATTTATCGTGCTGAAAATAATTGTCTCCGGCTAGAATTATCTATATAATAAAAAACAGTAAAAAACAAGTTCAACCACTGACCAAGCAAAAATGATAAAAATCAATTTTTAATAGTTTTGGGAGAAAAGGAAAAAAAAATCCAACTTACTTAAACGAGGTTGCGAAATAAAATCCCTCGAAACAGCTAATATATGTTCCTTGTGGGCTTGTCTTGCGTTTAAAGCCATTTTCACGTTTATGCTACTTTACTGTTCGGGATAAATGGAAAACTATTGAATATTTGAAAAAATTTCACTCCACAAACTGCAGTCAGCTGAGGACAAACGAAAAATAGCGAAGTTGCTCACGTGCTGTCACGTGACATTTTTCTGGCACGTGATTTGGCCCGCAAATAGTTTTACCGAGCCCTGTTAGGTTAGAAAAAAAACCGTGTTTCGAACACACTTGCGGACCAAAATAACGTGATTTGACAAATCAAATAGAAGCGGGAAACCAAAGCCTATAAGTAGATTAGTGGCTGTTTTTTTTTAATCCAAAAAATTGGCGTTTTCAGTTTCATACTATTTTATTTATACGTTTTGCCTTAAACTACATGTTTAATATCGATATAAATTAATTATCATATCGATATAAATTAATTATAGAAAAATGCATCCCAGATAACAGAAAAAATAACCGTGGAGTCAAATGTCATCAAATTTGTTTCGTTTTTTTTTTGTTGCGATAAGATAATTCCGTTGATAACGACACAATTAACATATTGCAAGTATGCAGTCATTTACTGCCTTTACCTTTGTTACTTAACATAAATATAATGGCCTATAAAGTACTATTTAAGTAAGTATTATTATTTTCATTATAAAAATAACCATAATTATAAAATATTTGTAGACATGTAAAAACTCAACAAAAATATTGGACATTGTCCAAATATCAAAGCCACAAACCACAGCCAAGAAATGATGAAAGTGAAAAAAACATAAAACTAACAAACGCCAGTATAAAACGAATAACAAATATTTGTGAAGCAGATAATAATTATTTACGTATTATCGTTGATGGGGGTGGATGTTCTGGTTTTCAGTATAAATTTCAAATGGATACGAAACACAACGAGAATGATGTTACATTTGGACCATATGGACGAGTTATTGTCGATGCCGTTTCGTTGGAGTATTGTGCTGGTGCTACGTTGGACTATCATGAAGATATAATGAGATCTGGATTTAGAATTTTAAGTAATCCAAAGGCTGAACAGGGATGTTCGTGTGGGGTTTCTTTTGCATTAAAATTAGATTGAGACAGGTATATTATATGTATATTGAAAATATGGTGTTTTTGGCAGTTTTGGAATTTTTTAACAATGTTTAAGTGTGAGTGAAACTTTAATTTTTTAATAAATGAGGAAAGGAAAATTTGATAAATTTGAATATTCTAATTGAACAGTACCTAGAATTCTATTTAAAACTAAATATTACTTCTGGCAACATTACATATTTGACATTTTGTTTTCTTATAAAAAATTATTTACAAACAACGTCGATTTGATAAAAACAATTTAAGAATTAACTTTAATTTGATATTTAAATTAAAAATGGCAAGCAAAATTACATCACTATTTGTAAAGTAGGTTAATTAATTAATATTTTGTCTATTTAAATAAAGAAAAAGTGATGTAACTTTGTTTTTAATATATTTTTGGAAATTTTATTTTATTGATCACCAAAAAAAAAAAATCAATATTACATCACAAAATTGTTAAATATAGATAATGCGCTACAAAATATTTTTCAGAAACATAAATCTTTCGAGATCTTGGTCAAAGGCAAACAATATTCGTCCACTTGAATTCATTCGATGGACCGCATCGACACCAAAATCAAATTTATCCCAAGAAAATTTAGAAATCAATTTAAGCGACTCCTGCATACGTAAATTAACAGAAATATGCACCGAAAACAAATTCCTGCGTGTAATTGTTGATGGCGGCGGTTGTTCAGGATTTCAATATAAATTCGAATTGGACACCAACAAAAATGACGACGATCAGACATTTGGGCCGGACAATCGAGTTGTTATTGATACTGTGTCTTTGGAATATTGTGCGGGTGCCACATTAGACTATCATTCGGAATTAATTAAAGCAGGTTTTAGAATTGTTAATAATCCAAAAGCGGAACAGGGATGCTCATGTGGTGCATCGTTTGCTTTAAAATTGGATTGAGCTGTGCTTTGAAATTTTATTGGAAGTGTTAATTTTACTATTAGATTTTTAATAGAAATATCGTTATTAAAGAAGGATGTTAACGGTAATATAAAATAATATATTTCGCTCTTGGATAAAGAGAAAAAAATTAAACCAAATTTAAAATAGAGTATACATATACTTGCCTACTAATTTGGAGACGGGATACCTTAAAAAGGCATTTACACAATAGGATATTAGAGGTACAATATTTGATTCACTTCTTGCGTATTTGTCCTTATAGGAGGATCAAATTGGTAAACTTTATTGTTCACTTGTTTTGTAGTATTTTTGTGTATAGATGTGGTTCAAATTTAACATCTCTAAATAATGATCAAAATTCATAGGTACATGTTCTTGAGTAAAGAGCTATAATACACATACTCAATATAAAATCCTCTATAATATAACTGGATAAAGTTATAATTTATTTGTAATAGTCCAATATCAACGCGTCAAAATTCAAGGAGAACAAAAACCAACAACAAATTTTAAACATAGAGTGATTAGAATATTAACCAATTGGTGAAAATCATATTCTCCAAAACTGAATTGAATTGAACGTGCTCCAAAAACGTTTGAAATTTCCCCACTTTTTCAATGCGCAAATGACATATGACAGTGGTGAATAATTAATTTATGGTGAATATGAGTAAAATTTTCGACACTTCGGCCAAAAAGAAAAAGAAAATTCCATTCGTGTCGTCTGTCCGATTCAAGGCTCGCGATTTATTGTGTGTGGAAAAGGAAAAGTGCGCTGCACTGAGGGTAGAAATGTCGAAATGTGTTTAAAATTATGTTGACTGTGCACGTCTAAATTGTCTGTAATATGATAGTTTCGTTAGATTAATATCCCAAAATTGACTGTGAGTGATATAGTGCCGTTGTGAAAAACAATGTTCACGGGAACGATTCGAATGAAAATATGCGAGGCGTGCGGTTTGCGACCTACCGATTTTCAGAGAAGACACAACATGACTTTTGGTAAACCAGATGAGCAGCTAATCGACCCTTATGTCTCCATAGATGTTGATGAAAATCACCTTGGTAAGTTTTTCCACACACCCCCATACGCATAGAAATGAGATTTTTCCGGACAAATAATTTTCCCGAAAATCTCCATCATCCATTGAATAGAGATTTTTCAAATGTTGTTTGGCCCCTCAAAAAAAAAAAAAAAAAAAACTGGCTGCAAACGCAGGTGTGAAAAAATGTAAAATCTTTTTCACCATTTTCCATTAGCATTTTCCATCCCTTTCTGATCTACATATTTTCTTATATTGACATTGCAAATAAATGGAAAATATTACCAAACGAGTATGGCGGATGATATTTGTGAGAAAATTTTCTTTTATTGCATGGAAAATTGTTGAAAATTCTATGGCCGAAAAAAAAACTATTTTAAGAATGTGAACTTGCACACTTATGCTGGTCGAACACTTCAATGTTGTTATTTATGATCCTTGGAAAAGCGCTGTTTATAAACAAGGGGAAAAATGGCAAAATAATTATTTTTAATTTTCCACACACCGAAAAATTATTTGGAAAATGATTAATACATTTTATTGCTGAGGATTTTTTTTTTAATTCATTGGAAATTATTTCCAAGTATTTTTATTGAGTGGTATGGATTTTTTTTTTGCATCTATTACTCAAGACTGTCCTACATAATAATTCGGTGTCTAGAAAATATTTATGTTAACGATTCGATGATGAATTTTCTTCTTTTTTTTTTCTTTCTTTTCTTTCCTTCTAACAAAGAAATAGTTTTTCACACCTATCATTTTCTTTTTCCATATTTACACAATGACGAATTGGTGGAGATATATTAAAAATATGGAGAAAAATAAATTTTTTGACTTTACACAGCTCGAGCTATTACAAATATTATGCGCTCTGCTCCAGTCATTCCAGAACGCCCACGTACAAAATTCTCACACGAATTATTGCTTCTCTTGAAAATGACCCAATTTTCTTTAAAATTCTTTGTTTTTTTTTCTTTTCTTTTTATTTTCAAAATCCACTACACAAAATATGACAAATAAGTAAATAGATTATTGTTTTTTTTTATTATTATTATTATTATTATTATTATGTACACTTAACGGTACTTCTGCTAAGGTACATACCAAACTAAGTATTTTCAATGTACATAAATTATACGACGAAAAATGAAAAATATGAATTTTTTCTACTTAAGTACTTAAATGCATTTTAATGCACTTTTAATTACTAACAATCTACTTACAATGCAGGCAATTCCAAACTCTCAAAATGTTTTCATTTTGTCTGGCTGGTAATATATCAATTCTATGAATTTTGAACACACACCTCTGACACTCCCTATCAACACCATTCATTGAGCTCGGTGTGATGATTTGACAAAAAAAAAAAAAAACTTTCTTTTATCCAGTCGACAAATTTGGTCATCTTTTTGATGCATCATGCAAATTTACATACAAATTTTTATCTGCATTACTTACTTATGACATCAATTTTTCGATTATCGCTATGTGCTCTCTGAAATTAAAATCTCTACTGTTACTTAACTAGCTGAAATCAAACTGTAACTCAGATTATTTTACAACAAAACCTCAGGCGAACAAAATTCAAGGCAGATCTCGTGTCATATCTACAATGGAAAATGGATAATCGTGGTTGGACAACCTTAAGCGCCAGATCGCAACCACCTGGAGGACAAATGTGAAGTATGGCAAAATGCATACATCTCAGTCAATATTAATTATCCTAAGTGCCTAAAAGTCCTTTGTTCGTCAATCTTTCTAGGATCATGCTTTGAATTGATATAAAATTTGACTGCTAACGTTAACAAAAGGTAATGCATCGGGGGAGAGGGAAAGGAAATACTAACTTTCATCTATTTCATTCTACAAATCCACTTCTATTTAGTGGTACTAGAAAAGTACTAGAAAAAAAATAATTATGAGATAGGAGGGTGAATTTTGTCCGTTCTTAATATCAGAACTAAGCAACCATCTATAAAATTTAAATTTTTTATGTCATCAAATTTTTTTTAGAATTTAATCGCGTGTGGGAGGACTTCGATCATATAATATACGTCCAACCAATACTACAAGATGTAATATTTTACCTAATTAGCTTGGCATGCAATGTCATCCCTAGGTCAAATTCCTTCATGTTTTCTATAGTTTTTTGTTTGTTTGTTTCGAAGCCTATTTGACCTCCCTGCAGCTATTATATCTTGTAAGAACCTGTTCAAGTTGGCCTGCAGTTTCGATGTTTCCAATCCTCGCAGCCATATAGTAGGCAGTTCGGAATATCTTCAATTTTAAGTTCCTGAAATTTTTTGGATTGGGCAGTTCTTAGCATTCCATATGAGTTAATGGTTTTATAGATTGTACTCAACCAATTGGATTCTGTTCTTCTCAGTCTTATTACACTTCTAAGATAACAAAATTCACATCCACATTTTCTATATTTTGACTATCTATAGAGTCTTCTTCTTTCGAGTCGCTACAATCCTTGTCGGCTCTTGACCTTCTTAAGATTCTTCCTCTATCTATCTATCAACCTATCTCTATCAACCTATCTCTTTCATCTGCCTGTTCCTACCATGCTTAACGCATCTGCCTGCAGGCCATCTTCCCATCAGTTTTTTTGTTTACCAACGGATCTTTTGCCATCTGGTTTGGTTATGAGAACACGATGTGGAGAATCTAGCAGTTTGGTTTTGCCAGCATTTATTTTTCGGTGAAATCACATATGTATTACTTATTTTCCTTGAGCTCAAAGTTTTTCTTCCATGTCTTTGATATTATCTTGAAAATTATGACAATGGAACTGGATGAGCAGGATAAACAGTTTATTTTCTTTGTTCAACTACTATTTCTCATTGAGGATCTCCAGTAAGTTAAATGAGTTATATTTGACGCGAAATCTCGCTCGAAATATTTTAAGTATATCAAATACTTCACGTGCATTAAGAAAGTATGATGTCACTAATTGATGTCATCCAACTTGGTTTTGTGCTAGTTTCTGCAATTATGTCCATCATTTTATTGTTTACTTTTTCGCCACCAGAGTATACTTTATTGGCTGAGATGGGTCACAGAATTATACTCGAAACGAAAGAATGGAACAAATTGAAAATGTAATTAAAATATTCGTGGTTTGTCCATCTGCCAGATGGAGAGATCATAATTTTTACAAATACTCACTTTATGTACCGATTAGCCTTAATTTTATGCTAAAATTCGGGATCACACTCTGTTCCAATTAAAACATTAACTTTAATGGTATCCTAACATAATAAAGGGACCGATACTAGTCCTGTTTTGTTGATTTTTCAAGGAATTACTTGGCAAAAGGAATTGCACGGAATTACATTAGAATTACTCGGAACTACATAGAGTTACATGAATTTTTACCGGAATTGTTCGAATTGACCAAGTCCCAAATATGTCTTCGGTGATTCCCTCCGTCGAGTAGCCGATGAATCAATATGGAATAGAGAATCGGCTATATTGGTGCCAGTGTTATCACTAATGTAATTAATAACATTGTTTACCTATGGATCAACGACGTGTTATTAGCTGTTGACCAATGGTTTGCCCTTTTAATTTAACCTTTACTATGTACACTACATAAGACATGTACTTGAGACTTGTAACCAAATAAATTAACTTAACACAACATATTAAGAGAATGATTTGACTTAAACATAGTCTTAAGTCTTAACTTATATAAAATTTTATTTAATTAATTAATTTTTAACTGATCTTAACTCTTAACATTAATTTCAATTAATTTTCATTAATAGATCGCTCCACTACCAAAACAAAAACATTTGATCCATCATGGAACGAATACTTTATTCATGAAGTGCATAATGCCAAAAATATTGGATTGACCGTTTTTCACGATGCCGCTATACCTCCAGATGATTTTGTTGCAAATTGCACAATTCTATTTGAAGATCTTGCCCACCGAGATAAAGAGCAACAAGATTTTTGGGTACGTATAAAATTGTACGTATGTACTTACTTATGGAGTTAATTAAGTAAGTCAGTAGGTAGTTGGGAAAATATGTTTAGTACCTATGTATATATGTAATAATAATACAATTAAAATGTTTTATTGGTAAAATTAAAATTAAAGATAAGACGTCGTACAGTAAATACAAATATTGCAATTTAAGATAAAAGGATTAAAACGTGGTACTTGTTTGTACTTACGTGTTTATGTACGTACGTATATAATTCTATTCGGGTTGAGTAAATAGTAATTTTTTGTTTAAATGAATTGTTTTTTTTTCTTCTTAGTTAAAATGTGAGTTAAATGAACTCCCACACAATTATTTGAAATTAAAAACTAATGTCGGTTTTTTTTTCTTCTTCTTATAGGTTGATTTAGAACCACAGGGCAAAATTCATGTCATTGTGGAGTTAAAATGGCACGGTAAGTTTTTTTTTGTTTTTTTTTGTCTATTCCTATTGCTCCACATGGCAATACAGTAGAACTTCGTTAATCCGGACTAATTGGGGCTCTAGGTTCTAGATTGTCTAGATTAAAACAAATTACCTAAAAAATGAGTTAAGGAATAGCTGAAACAACTCCATCACTTAACACTTAAATCACAATAAAATAAAATTAACGTACAACACAAGACACAAGATGTGAAGCGATCGACTGATTGACAATGAACGTCTCTCACAAAAACAATAGAAGCGCGATAAATGTGAAGTTTGCAAGAGTTTCACACATAAAATTTAGCCTTTTAATCGCTTTTTTTCCTTTATTATTATTTTTAAAAAAAATACTTATCCGGATTAAGCGCAGTCCGGATTAATGAGGTTCTACTGTATATAGTAGATATATTATAATATGTCACTACCATAGAAAGTTCATTGATTTATTTGTAAAATATTATTTCTTTATAAATTGTGTGACACGTCGTGTGCTTATGGAAGGAAATTTACCATTTAATGTGAAATCCACTAGAAATACTGGCCCCGCTGGATAAGTAACTTCAAGAAAATAAGTAACTCTTAAAAGGAAAACTGTGTTTGGGAAATTTTGTCCGGTTTCGTACAATTCAAAATCAGAAACATTCACAGTTCAGACACTATTAGTGGCTCCATCTCTTTTATGAGACTGATGTTTCCTTTCCGAGGATGTTTGTACAAAAGCTGATTTTCTCTGTTTCGTAAAAGTTGGTCCAGGGCGACTTTTGTCCGTCTTAAAAAATTTCAGGTTTTTTACTTTGGGTTTTTCTCTTTAGACTTTTGTCTTATGGGCATTTGTCATGTGACTTTTTATCCGACTATGAGTTTTTGGGTAATTTTGAAAAAAAGGAATGGCAATTCCACAGTTCCAAATTTGTTTATCTGATTTTCGAATAGTGTTCGATATTGAGTAAAAATTACAGTCCACTTCGATTGCATTGCATTGTTTTTATGCATTTTTATATTTTGGTCTCTTTCATACGCGTCGAATAATACTTTCTCTTGTGTTTTCACAATTAATTGTGAATAATAAATTTGTGTATGACAATTTTTATCAATTGCAGCTATTTTTCCAAATTAACATTGTTAATCCTAAACAGATACATAGTGTTGGTATAATTTTTTTTCCCTCCACTTCAGTAGATTGTGTCAGAAGATGTGGCTACTTGAAGAAGAAAAAAAAAATTAATTGTTGCTGGTTTTAACCTTTGGCTTTTAGCTAAGAGTAATTCAAGTTGATAAAAATAGAAAACCACGATATGTACTAGAGAAGAACTCGACTAAAGCGATTGTCATTTTAAAAGTGACACTTCTTGGTCTTTTTTGCTGGTATTGGTCGTCGATTTTAAAAATTAAATTAAATTGCGATTCCCAAACAGCTTGAATTCTATTTTCTATAAATATTTTTGTATTTTTTTTTTTACTCTTTATTTGATGTCATCCTCCTGTTTATATAAAGTAATTGTTATCAATAAAGTACAGTTATTCTGGCAGTAGTTCCACGTCCTATTCCTATAGTAATGAGCCTTCTTAACTCTAAATAAGGGTTGATCCGTGTGTAGAACAGTTTTTTTTTCTCGGGTGCCTTTTTTACTTTATCACGAGTACTTTCAACATTTTCTTTTTTTTTTTTGCTATTGTTTTCAATATTTACAAAACATTTTTTTTTAATTTTGATTATTTACTTATTCAAAGTGATGCTATTTATGTCGTACTCGTTTAACTAGTCGGTAAATATATAAATAGATTATGTAGAACTTTCAAGTAACTATAACTAATTTGTCATAATTCAAATTTGTTCATCGTAATTTTAATAAATTTAAGTTTTATTTAAATTCGGTAACTTAAACAATGAATTTATTGATCATTGATTGTCTGTACTCAACTTTACAAATTTGTCTTTTAAATTGAAATGAAAATGAAAATTTTTGTTTACATTTTAGTTGCTTAATTTTATTAAATATGTTTTTTTACGCGGGAATTTTTTTTTAAGATAATTTGTTAATTTTGTATAAAAAAATGTTTTTCACCGAAAATCTGAAAAATGTTCTAATCTTTTTTTCGTCTGCTTAGTTTATCTCGAAAATTTTTGGGAGATGAATATGGACCGAAAAAAATAAAAGTAATCCTAAAACATTGACCCAGATCTACATATTACATTTTTTTTAGTAACAATTCCGGGTCATTTTAATCAATAAAAATATAAAATTGATTTTAAAAAATATTTCATTTATCCCTCCCCTCTGAGTGATCAATATGTGAAATTGCTGATCACGTTTAGAGATTGGCTAATCATATAATTAATAATCTCTTTATCACTAATTCGTATCAGTTTCGAAAACATAGACGATTAGTTGGTTCTCTGGTGTATCTGGTGTTCAATGGCAATTGCTCCGGTACGAGACTCGCTTAGCCTTAAATTTTCATATATTTGCGGTAAAAAGTCCTTTTATTTGTTGTTCTCACAATTTTATCTCATTATCTGGAACTCTTTGTCTCTGATAATGTTTAAGTAATATATTAATCGGTATATACTCATCCACCCCAGGTATTACATACTGTGTGACTATCGCTTCTCCTGGAAATCTAAACTCTTGTAAAACAAATATAAAGGGTCTTACTGTTCCAAAATTTAGTTAGTCACTTAAAAAATGTATTGTGGCACCAAATCTTAATTGATTCATATTTGTTGGAAAGATAAGATTGCAAGTAGGACAATTCGCCATTTTAAGGTACTAAAATCTACTATTGAAAGCTTTCCAAAAATTATATTGAGATTTGTGAGCGTTTATTTTGGTTTTTATTAATTATATTTTGACTTTTATTCCATTTCTCTATAATAACTGAACAATTATATTTCGATATAGACCAAAATCTTGCCCAGAGCAGTGGTCCAACACCTACCAATGCTGTTGCTGGCCGAGAATTCAAAGAGCGTGCTGGATTCAATCGTCGACGTGGTGCTATGAGACGACGTGTCCATCAGGTAAAATAATTTTCTATATTTTCAACAACAAAAAAACTAATTCAAATGGATTTTTTTTTTTGCATAGGTAAATGGACACAAGTTTATGGCTACTTTTCTTCGACAGCCGACATTTTGTTCGCATTGCCGAGAATTTATTTGGTAAGTAAACTAAAATGGGTTTATTTTAATATATAAATAATAAAAAAAAAACAATAAAGGGGTTAACTTGTTTATGTCATATTTAAAACTAATTGGGTTTATATATGTAATTATCCAACGCATGCGTATAAGTAATATCTAAGTACTTATTTGGGTAAAAAAATTAACAAACAAAAAATATTATAATAAAATAATTTTTTTTTTTGGATTTTAAATAATATAAATTGGGAGTCACTAGTTCGATTATAATTGTTTTTAAATGCAAATCACAAACTGCACATTTTTTAATTTGCAGGGGAATTGGTAAACAAGGCTATCAATGTCAAGGTATGTTGATTCAAATGATGTTTTCAAAAATTTATTATTACGTGCTATATGAGTAATTATTAATTTCGTTTTTAATTAATTGTATGTGTTGAAAGTAAAAGCGTTTTATTTATTTATGTGTGTGTGTGTGCGCCCTTTTGTTTGAGTTTTTTGTGTTTAATTTTATTTTAACAAAAAGACCACGATCCATAATCATTTTTATTGAATTATTGTTTGTATGATAAATAATTTTTAATAGCTTTTTAACAATAATCTTAATTATGTGTTCATTTTAAAGTTTCTTATGCACGCTTATGTACATATATAATTTAATTATTCATTTTATAACGTTCGATTACATAAATTTGTGATGTTACATGGCGCCCAATCGGTAAATTATTGCGCACTTTTCCTAAATATACTATCTCAATGTTATTTGACATTTTTACCAACAATATCATTTTCAGTTCTTTAGAAACTCTAGATATTCTTAAGAATTAAGATAATATTGAATTAGGTCTAATAGGTCTAAACTAAAACTATTAAAATATAATTCAAGAAACCGATTGATAAAAATATGATTCAAATGACAGAGTTTTGCTGTACATCGCGTGTTGAATGTAAATTAAATAAAGTTCCAGAACAAGCAATAAGAGTGTTGCAGGAGAATGGGCCTTTTTCACACTACAAAAACGGCTTAATCTCTCTAATCTATAATGAGATGGACTCATTAGGAGTCGATTTTACGTTTGCAACGCGAACAATTCAACCTAAACGACTATATGGGAAAACATCCATTTTAAAGTACCGTCTTGAAACAGGCAAAATTTAAGGAGTAAGCAAAAATTAAGGAGCTTAGTTAATGTTAACATTAGTACCGGTCCATGTTGATGGAAGCTTTGGTCAAAAATTTAAATAATTTGAGAATTAGATACTCTTTGGTCAAAATTTATAGCATTTTTGGAAGTACATCTTCTAGGAGCAATCTCCTGCTAGAACAGATGCTAGAACATCTTTGATATGTTTTATTTTGCTAGTTTTTAAATGTTTCTGTGTTTTTTTTTTTTTTAATAATATAAAATGTCGTCTATTTGCCTGCAATGAGTGTAGATAAGTGCACACCAACTTATTTTCCTTTTTTTCTTTGCAGTATGCACATGTGTCGTTCACAAACGCTGCCATAGGTCAGTTGTCACAAAATGTCCTGGTATGCGAGATGAGGTACGACATTATTTTGTGCAATTTTCAAAAAAAAAAAAAAAAAAATCGTTCACATGACATATTTTGCACAAATTTTTTTTTGTGTCTAGGCACTAACTAATCGTGATCCACCACAGGTGGTTGGCCAACGATTCAATGTAAACGTCCCACACAGATTTGTTGTTCATACATACAAACGATTCACATTTTGCGATCACTGCGGTTCACTGCTCTATGGACTGTTTAAGCAAGGTCTTCAATGCGAGGTATGCAGCATGAATGTACACAAACGGTGCCAGAAAAATGTAGCCAATAATTGTGGCATTAATACCAAGCAAATGGCTGCGATATTAAACGAAATGGGAATATCGCCGGATAAACAGGGTGCACCTAGGCGTTCGAAATATTTGAATCAAACGCCCGGTGAAAGTTCTAGTGCATCGGAACGATCTGATTTTGGTTCATCCGGTGATGGAGACGATTATAAAACTGACGATGCCAAAAAAGAATCTAGTCATCATTTTGAGGCGCTTACCGAAGATAGTCGTTCCGGCAAACTCGGCCTTAATGATTTTAATTTTATAAAGGTATTAGGTAAAGGATCTTTTGGCAAGGTAATGTTAGCTGAAAAAAAGGGTACGGATGAGGTGTATGCGGTTAAGGTGTTGAAAAAGGATGCAATTATTCAGGATGACGATGTCGATTGTACAATGACTGAAAAAAGAATTTTAGCTCTGGCTGCAAAACATCCATTTTTAACGGCACTGCATTCCTGTTTCCAAACACCAGTAAGAAACAATTTTTCTTTTGTTTCCGCAAATAGTTTACGTTTCATTTTCATTTTCTTAGGATCGATTATTCTTTGTCATGGAATATGTGAACGGTGGTGATTTAATGTTTCAAATTCAAAGGGCTCGTAAATTTGATGAAGGTCGAGCTGCATTTTATGCATCTGAGGTTACATTAGCTCTACAGTTTTTACATCGTCATGGTGTCATCTACAGAGATTTAAAATTAGATAATATACTATTGGATCAGAAGGGACATTGCAAGTTGGCTGATTTTGGGATGTGTAAGGTAAGTTTCGTTTCATTACTTAGTATTGCTAATTTAATTTAACAGTGTACACTTTCAACGTTAATAAAGACGTCTGAAACCTGGCTTTTTAGTCCTTCGACTATAAAAATATATTTCACTTAATATCCATTCGTACTAGTATTGTTTCTTCTACCTATTTGTCATGCTTTTATTGCAAATCTCTGAAAATTCCATGACAGACCTTCCCATCTATTTTATGAGTCCAATTTTCCGATACTTAGTAAATATATTTCAATTTCTAGGAAGGAATTATGGACGGTGTATTAACATCAACATTTTGCGGTACACCAGATTATATTGCACCAGAAATACTACAAGAACTCGATTATGGTCCATCAGTTGATTGGTGGGCACTTGGTGTTTTAATGTATGAAATGATGGCCGGCCAGCCGCCATTTGAAGCCGATAATGAAGATGATTTGTTTGAATCAATTCTTCATGATGATGTTCTATATCCGGTTTGGTTAAGTAGGGAAGCTGTTTCTATTTTAAAAGGTGATTATCTTTTAAAGGAAATTTGACTCTGTGGCCACATGATAGAATCGTTTAGGTAGTCTGGCGAAAAATGATATTTTTTTCTATTGCAGCTGACCGAAGCAGTAAAATTTTGTTGTTTTTATTTTAAAAACCGAGTTTTTTTTTGTAAAAAAAAAATCCTCTAAAGTGATTTTTCGTCTTTTTAACTTAAGCTATTCTGCCGTGTAGCCACAAGATTATATTTAAAGAATTCCAATAATTGATTTATTAATATCATAGGATTTATGACGAAAAATCCTGCACGACGCTTAGGATGCACAGGAAATGAAAATCAAATTCGAAGTCATCCATTTTTCAAAGATTTGGATTGGGCAGCGCTAGAATTACGACGTGTTGACCCTCCATTTAGGCCTAAAGTTGTATGTATTTTCTATTTTTCGTTAAATTGTGGTCTTTGTGTGGTTTCTAAAATTTTCAAAATTTCAGAGAAATCCACGTGACGCTTTAAATTTCGATACAGAATTTACAAAAGAAGAACCAGTTTTGACGCCTGTACCAAATGATGTTATTCGGTGTATCAATCAGGATGAATTTTCAGGTTTTTCATTTGTTAATGCCAACTTTGGTCCGGAACGCAAAATTTGTTAATTTTGTATTGATAAGTTTTATAATTTTTTCCTTTATTTATTTTTTTTTTTTTAATTATTTAATTTTTATTTTTCGAAAGAGAAGAAGCTATTAGATGTGTAAGAGTACAGAGATTTATTGTGGGGAGAGGAATGAAAGATCATAGAAATAGTTCGTAATTCGTAATTCAAAAATCAAATGGTTTGGACTGTTTGGACGAAACATTCGTTTGTTCAATTGTTAAAAAAAAAAAAATTGATCACATAAGACACATGAAGCGCACTATAAATCCTCATAATATACATAAAAGAAAAATACACAAAAATTATTTATTTTCAATAATGAACGTGATGTATTTTAAACTATGTGCATGTTGTTGTATTTATTTTATATGTACAAAGAATGAAGAAAAAAAAGCAGAAGAGTTTTTATTGACCTAACGCATTAGATGTGTGTATATTTAATAGTTATTTATTTATTTGATTGCTTCAAGCTTTTGATTCGATTCTCTTTTATAGCGAAATTTGTTATATTTTAAAAATATACTATATGAAAAGCTCGGGCGCGCCACTACGTACAATTTATTGTTGTTTACACAAACTAAACGCTTAACATATATTTTAAATATATGAGGTTAGGTTAGGCTTATTTTGCTTTTGATATATTTTTACCGTTTTTACTCTATAAAATTGATTTTAAATTGTCGTTTATGTTTTTGCTATTATTTTTTAAGCGTTAATTAAGTTGTAAACATCTTCATTGATGTTTTTAAAATTAGTTTATAAGATGAAAGTTTTGATTTTCTGTTATATTTACAATCGAACAATCTGAAATTCGAATTCACAAAAAAAAAATTTATTTATTATTTATTTAAGCATAAAAGGTTTTTTAATATGTTAAAATGCGACTACACATAGATTTTTATTATTTAATGAAAATTCAAATACAAAGCAGTAATAAGAACAAATTATCTCAAAAAGAATTAGTTGCGATGGTTCGTTAGTGAAAAAGACACTAGGCCGAACAACGATGTTGCCTATATAATTGATACCAAAACTGCTTTCAACCGCTTCGCAGATTGACTTTCATTATAAATAACATATTTTTAACTTCTCCACTTTATTTTCTATTCATTTTGGGTAAGTTACTTATCTTTTGACAAATTTCGTTTGTGTACTTCGGCTATCTACATATATACAAAATGATTAAATGATACCAAAGAGCATAAATCTCTCCAAAATGTGATGTTCATGTTTGTGTTTAAAACCGCAATTTTAAAAATTTCCCTATATTTTCATTTCTACTAAGTATTTTTTAACATTTTATGATGCAATGCAGTCAGTTTTTTTTTGTCAGTTGTTGCATTGTTGTAAGCATTTCCATTATATGTACATAATGACACCCACATGGATGATAGACACATAGTCTTCCGATAAATATGATGCACATTTTATTTTTAAAATAAAAACTGATGAGTTTTTCCACCAGTCTCCTATTCAATACGATTTTAGTCAAGATGTACTCCCGACAATGGTTAAACGTTACTTTATTTACTTGTTCTATTATTGTTCCTTTAAAATTTCCGAAATAATTTCTAATGAATATAAAACACCAAACAGTCGTAGGTAGGTGATTCGCCATGTTGTACAAGAACACAGTTTAGTTTCATTGAATGAATTGTAGTCGCAAATATTGACTGATTTATTTCGTTTGAGTTGTGATAAGATGAAAATATATTTAAAAAAAAAAGCTCATTTTATTTCTATTTATTAATTTTCATTTTTATTTAAACGTTAAGTATTATTAAGTAAAAGTAAAGTATTTATTAACAAAAATAAAATTATAGCAGAAAAAAAAAACTTTCATCTTGCATTCGAAAATTATTCGAACAAAAGCATTTTCTTTTGCAAAGAAAATTTTTAAAATAAAGAACAAAAAATTAAATCTCATAAATAAAAATGTATGTGAAATATCTAGTCAATAGTTGCTATATAATTTATTAATTTTTTATTATAAATTATTGTTGATTTTAATTTTTATAATATATATATATATATATGTAGTTTATATTAAAAAAATTTAAATTAATATATATATATAGTTATATACTATATGTAATAGAAAAAAAAAACAAAAAAAAATAGTCACTGAGCTAACAAACCAATATGTTGCAAT